>SCLD01089048.1:0-13703 GCA_004367895.1 Oikopleura longicauda | reverse complement strand
TTTTTTGACCAAAATAACGTTTTGATTTTCGATGAACTTATTCCGACAATGGGAAGCTTTGAATTGGAATGACTGCTGATTTTTTGGAGATTTAAATCTTTTTCTAGGATCTGATTTCCCATCCCAATAAAGAGTCTTTCATTGGCTGTACCAAGTGCTGTTATGGGCAGACTTGCTTCCATTCTAGAAAAAAAAACATATTTTAGTCTGAGGACCATAAATCCGGAGACGAAGTGAGCTGATGATGGTACCCTTAAAAACAGGATGTAAAAAGAATAGAATTTATTGAATGCGTTCGAGAATTTGTTCGACAAGTTCAACACCAGCAAGATTTATAACATCCAATCGAATATCTTCCTCGTCTTTGTGAATATCAATTATTTTTACCCGCTCATCTGAAAAAATTATGATTTCAGTTTTTTAGTTTTTCTCCAAATTACCATTGGGTCCGAGTCCAGCAAGTTTTTCATGGTTGAATTCCACTTTTACATTGAGAACTGAGCTAACTGATTGGTCCAAGATGAATAATTGAATTTGAAAAATTGAGCATTCGCTTTAAAAATGTTTTAATAATAAAGAAATTATGAAAATAATCCTACCCAAAATTTTGAAAGTGATCGAGGTATATATCTCCCAATATACTCCAGTCTTCATTCAAAAATCGCTTTGCCATTAATTCAATTTGGTTCGACTTTATAATCTGGTACATATCAGAATCAAGTTGAATGAGCATTATATCATCACCGGGATCACCAGGTTCCCATCGCATATCTTCTTGACTGTGTTTCACCAAACAGCAACCATAATTTCGATCGATGAAAAATATTGAATGAAAACCTTATCATGGTTTCAAGCAATCAAAAAGGTGAAAGAGCACTTTCGAAAAACCAACTTTTCTAAATCACTCGCGGTCGCTAGCTTTCGGAAACCATAACTTTATACTCGAAATCATCTCGTATAAAAAACGTTTTCTTACAGTTTCGTTTGCCAGTTCCAAGATGAGTTATAAAACTTTTCTGTGGCGAAGTATAATTGAATGTTACCCTCCAATCGGGTGAATTATTTCGAGAACAAAGGTTACGAAAAAAGCTTTTAGATTTATCAAAACTTTCTGTCCAAAAAATAATCTATATTAACCTATCATCTGAGATGAAAAATTATAGTTCTGATAAACAAATTCCTTCGTTCAATACCCATTAGAGCCGTTTCTGGATACCAGACATATGGATGAGGGGCATGAAGGTCGCCAGTTAACCGACAAAATTTGAATCCTTCTTCGATAATGAATCCACTTGTTTTAAAACGATCCGCCATTTTTTCAATTTTAGCGAGCATGGCATTAATTGTCACCTACTTTTAGTGGAATCTTCTCTGATCCAAACGAGGGCCCGATAGAATGTCCACATTTTTTCATTTGAATATTTTTCTGACAATCGCGGATTATTTTTCAAAAGCCTTTGATGAAGAGCAAGCTTTGATTGAGCGTTTCCGATTGCAACATTTCTAAATTACAATTTAAAAGCAGAGTCAGCGGTAAAACCCATAAATGTGAGCACGACAGTGAATTGAAAATTCTATCCTTTACAAATACTGACCGTAAGGTTTTGCACGTGAGCGACAATAAATGCTGATTTGTAAAACATAATTTTGGCAAAACTATACTCAAAACATTTAGCTGCCCGATATCCAATTTTCTTTTTCTCGAACCCATTCTAAAATAAAACGTCATAATTATTACGTAATTGAACATGTCTATGTTCAGTCGAAAATGGCAAAATTAACAATAGCTCTCGGTTGATCTGGCGGCGATAAGACAGCCAAATCTCTCAAATCTCGAAGGAGATTATCCCTTTGAAATAATGCAATTATCTCAAGTCCTTCTTCATCACGTGGCCAAATTCGAGGTATTCCATGTTCTAACGTAACCAAATGTCCCTTCACTGCCGCTTGAATATCTGAACCCAAAACAAACTGTCCCAAATAACCAAGACCAATAAATAATTCGTCCATTTTATCCAAAAATCCTTCAAACTTCTTGACAGACTGCCTAAAATTCAGTGACAAGTAAAAAATTGAAATAAATATAATTTTACCTTGCTTCTTCAAGAAGACCAAGCTGTTCATGAGGCGATCCTTTTCTGGTAGAAAACTTTTTCCGTTCATTTTTTCTTCGATTTTTCGAACTTTTAGCCGTTGATTTCGAAGTTCGAGAAGCTCTTGAAGTTCCTGTTCTCACGCTTCCGATTTCGGAGACCAAATCACAGATTTCACCCTAAAATGAAAATTTATTCTCAATGATATGACGTTATGATGACGTCACCTTTTCGTCATATTCACCAAGTAAATTGATTTTATTTTTTTGTTCCTCGCGGAGGAAAATTATTCTATCGGACCGTTCTGCCCACTGAGAATCAAGTGTTTTAATTTCATCGAGGACATTTTTGGCCGTGCTCTCTAGCGCTGGCTTGACTTCCGTTTCAATTAAATCAGGACGACCACTTGTGGCGCTAGTCATAATAGCATCTTGCCATTGGTTAGAGAAAACTAGAAGACGGACACTTTCTTCTGGGTCGTCCAACATTTGAACCGACATGTGACTAGCTTCGTTCATTTTACTTCCAGATTCTAGAGCAGATATTCTATCACGTGTGACTTCTCTTGTAGGTTTTATCCCTTTCATTGATTCTGATGCTCGACCAAGTTTCCATCTCGATCTAGAATAAAATAACGAAGCATCGATTTCGTACTTTTTCGCTTGATGGTACAATAAGGCGGCTTGCAACTAATCACCAGGTTCTCAACTTATTCCAATATATATAAGCATAATTTATATATAATATACCGGTATTTAACGTGTATTGAGAACCTTGCCTGGTGACCAGTCTCTTCAAGAATCTCAGCCCAAGCACTAGCAAGCTCCACGCGCATATCACGTGATAACGTCCTCAGTTTCATTGCCCGATTAAACAAATTATATTTCCTAACATAATCTTCAATCGAATCGAAACCAAGATTTTCGGCTGAAAATATTATTATACTTTTTTCTGACATTAACTTTGAAACTAACCTTGTTTCAATTTAAAAAGTTCAATAAGTTTCAAAAGACCATCGTAATAATCTCCTAGTTGAAAATCAATTCGAAACTTTCGCCTCAAAAGATTTTCTTCTTGATCAAGTTGGTTCAAGTTTTCAATATATTCTTTTGGGTCCATATCAAGGGCTTTTATGAAATTTATATATATATATTTTCATTTATATGCTTTTTAAACTCGAGTTTTCAATGCCGATATTCGAGCATAGGGAATCTCATGGTCCCTGAAAGCCATCACAGACTCGATGACTCAACACAACATGCGATTCATTATACAAATGCGTAATTTAGACGGATAAAAAGTCTCCGACAGTCTACTTGCACTTATATAAACTTTTTCAAGGCTCTAACAATTCAAAGCTTTTACAATTCTTGATATAAAAAAGTACTAGACGCGCTTATTTATGCTTTTAAGTATGCACATGAGTTTTCCCTAGGAACCATAAATGGAAATCTCAATTCTATCTGATATCCCTGCCTTAAACAAAAAAAAATGTGGAATTTTTTTTAAATTCCATTCCTTGAGCAGTGACGAGTGCAAGATCCAAATCATAAAGTTTCAATGCAATATCGTAAAGTTCATGTGATCCCTGTTGCATAACTGCCAAAAAGTTGATTCCAGTTTTGATTTCGTCCAAGCTCAAAAGAGATGTCCGATGCCATTCTGATAATAATACAAAACATGTTGTCATATCGCTCATTTTCAACTTTTATGGGATTATCTAACAGATTTGGCACACATATTACGTATTAATTGAGCTTCTATTCGCTTATGGGTATAGTGAAAACTAACCATTTCGATTGTGTAGCTTATTACGTTATTATAAAGTAACATAGCCATCGAAAAGCCGAATCATTGTTTGTTTGTTTGTTTGTTTATTATGTTGCACTTCAACGCGAGACACTGTCTCGGTAAGTGACTTAAAGATACAGAATAAACGGACACAACAGTTTAAAATACAGTATATACATAAAAAGGCACCAGCTGCTTGCACGCTCCGTGACCAGATCACGTGATCGAAAGATGCAGCTTTTCTGTGACGGCGACCAATTGAACATCTGGAGCACAGCGCAGCAACAGATAGGCATGAGAAGCTGAATGGGGAATCCCTCGCATCAATCTTATCCATTTAGGTGACCAGACTTAACCAGTTTAAACCTGCATCGCGCAGGCGCTGGCCACCATAAATGTTCACTCTAGGGGATAAGCGGATCACATCTGATCCAAAATCAGCCCCCCTTTTGTAAAACAACGTAGGTGCCGCTCTTGTAGGTTTGTGGGAAATAAATTCCCTTAATAATGTAGGAAATTATATAAAAATTATATAGAAAATATTTTACACTGTCATTTTTATATTTTCTATATTTTTATTTAATTTTGTCGGTTTTAATTGTTTGGACAGATGCATCTTTCTTGGTCACTACTTTACCTCAAAACGAATAGATTTAAGAACGGTTTTTACCGTAACTCTGTTTAAAACCATATAACTCTGCCTAAAAAACCATATAACTCTGTCTAGAACCACTACAATAAAGAATCAGCAAAACCGACAACACGTGACAATCAAACTTCAGAGAAACTGTTTGTATTTGTAGTATAACTGGCAGTAAAGCTAGTCTGGGCTGTGTAAAAGGGCAGAATTTTTCGAAAGCCATAATATCGTTTTAACGGTGAATGAAAAGCGAGCATCTTCTTATCCAATGATAGTTCTATTTTCACCAGTCACTGGGCAGAGTTTATCGTTTCCTTTTGGTCTTGTTTCTGGAAGCGATTGAACCCCTTGAAAGTGGCCTCTTTTGATTACGTCATGACAGTGCTCCGATGGCCCAATGTCGATGCCTGTAAAAGTGAGGCGTTTTTTCCCTTTTCCAATCACGATGTCACTCCGTCCATTCCATCGTCTCTGTTCAGCACTGTAAGTCGCGGTGGAGGCCCCAAAAATTGAAATCACTTCAATGAGAACCATGTAGCTTTTACCAGTTCGACCCTTAACATCCGCTTCTTCATTGAAGACAGTGAAAGATGCATCTTCAGCTCCAATTCTGGCCACTAGATTCAAATCAACAAAGTAATATTCTTCTAGTGCCCTGGTTACCATGGCCATAAGTTTGTCCAACTTTATCATGACACACGGTGTCGCTCCGAAACAGTGGGATGAGACCCCTTCTCGGAGATACTCCCAGAGCAGATATTCAACCTTTTGCAGAAAACCGCAATTGGCGAGCATCCACTCTGATACTCCTTGAGTGTCGAGAATTTCCGTGATTGTAGCCGCAAACTTGTCGAGTGAGGCTAAAAATAAATAAATAGATGGCTAGACCTCTTCTTATTATTTCGGGTCATACGGATTATCCCGTAAAAGATGCACCTTTCTTTTTTGATCCGGATTACTTCTAGAAAATGGAATGTTCTATCACAGATAGTATCTGTACTACTCACATGGACCTTCACTTTTGCTTGGGCAGATCAATTTGAGTAGCTCATATTTTTCGTTTAGGTGACATACTAGACATCCTCGTCTGCAGTCCAAGCTACCCAGTTCATCAACCAGACACCCATTTTGTTTGAACTTTGCTGTGTTCCCCAACACACTCATTTTTAGGAGGATCTGCTTGATACCTTATTTAATTTTTAGGCAGACGTTTAATACATTAACTCCAATTTACCTTTCATTCTTTCAACCACTATTGTTTTCAAAATTTGAAATCGGTAGTTGTCTTCTTCGAAAGATGCATCTTTGTGTTCAGATGAGAACACTCCAGGTCTGATCAATGCAATCTCCATCTTAGTACGGACCATAGTAAGTACTTCGGATTTGATCTTCGAGAGATCTCTAACTCTGATCGTACAATGATCTTTGAATTGCGTTCCTCTGATATTCGTTCCAAACTGATGGTGAGTTATACTACGTAGTTAAAATGCGTATATCTTACCATAAAATTTGCTGCAAGATCAAATTTAGAGTTGAGGGCCATATTGAACGGCTTTTCTTCACGGAAAGATGCATCTGTAGAGTCTAAAGCCGAATCATCCTTGTGAGAGTCCTCGACATTGTCTCTGTCTGGTTTCTCATTGACCGCTACGTTCAGTTCGTTTTTGATCCACCACTGGCGTTCACGAGGCTGACCCGGTGTGAGAGATAGTTCGGTTTCACTCTTAACCCGAGTTGAGTTCCGTTGGCTCACTGAAATAACTATTTAGTCACTACTATATACTGCCACACCCTTGCATCTTTCAGATTTTATGTTTTCTTACTAACCGTCACCGAAAAAACCACTTTTGCCTTTGACTCCTGCTCCAAAAAGCACCGATTCGAATGTCTTGTTTCCAGATAACGACAGTACTCCATCGAATTCAATTGCGCTGAGACTCCATGATTCTCTGTCATCATCAACGGCGGTGGAGTTTATAGGTGGGTTGAAGATGCTCTTGTCAAACACTTCTCCCTTAAACTCGGATTGCCACTTTCCTTCCTCCAGCGATTCATTCTGTGAGAACACTCCAGATTCGCCGGAAGAGTTCCCTTTGAAAGAACCGTCCATTTCTTGTTTTCCCGGTTGAACCAGCTCCAGATCTTTAATCTCATTCGTGATATCCATATTCGTGTTTTAATCTGAGTTAAAAAAAATTTTTTACGACTAGAAAAATGCACCTATGTCTAACAAGAAAATAACCCTCGACCATAATTGGATAGGGTCAATTTATAAATAAATAGCAGCGTCACGAATGGCTATTCGCTTGCGTGAGTAACAGATATCCAGACAGACTGTCCTTATCTCAGCGTATCCGCCTGATTCATACATAAACACGGCTATCAGATGTTCAAAATCTCTGATAAGTCTATGTAATGAGGTAGGACACGCCTCGAACAGACAGCTAGCAGATGGAAAACCGATGTGAAGTATTACAGGAGCAGTCACCAAATGGTCTTGAAACTTTTGCGTATTTGCTATAAATTCCATAAGCCCAGTGAAGAAATATTCAGTTGCACTCGCTGACGGTGTTTCTTGAGCTCGCGCTCGAATGCCACTGGGCCAAAAGAAAGATGCATCTTTTTCGAACACGATAGCGCTGTTCATCTGAATGGAGGTTAGCCGTATATTTCACACTAGCTGTATATTACATATTCTCTATGTTGACAGATGTCAGAAGATACAGTTATGGTTTAACCCCATTCAGATCCAATGATTTTATTCCCTGTATATGTCAGTGATGGCCTCTCCGCCTCTATTCACCGGTTTGACCAGTTCTCGTTTCACTTGTACCCAGTCCGGAGAGCGCTGGCTGATTTGTTGATATACCAGTTGGAACTTTCCTTTTGGCATCAACATACGGAATTTCCCTTTTTTGGTCCCTTCGACAGATGCATCTTTTGGAGGTGGAGTCCCCACAAATAATGATTGATCCAAGTGAGATCTCATTGTCTGAATTGTGAATTCAGGCAATTCTCCGTTTCTAACGGCCCCCAGCGATTGTGTCAATTGGCTTCCATATTTGTGGAACATCAGCCCAAAGTATACGTTTGGATAGAATGATTCCATTATTTGTACATGGAAGGCGAACTGAAAAGATTTAGGTATATAGATGGAGCCTGTGATTACACACTTTTAGGTTACTCACCAGTTTACATTTCTTTTTGCCTTTGGCTCCAATAATGTTGACCGTTTTGAGCATCTGTTCATTAACATGAGACGAGATATACACTGTAGACCTGGTGGTGCCGTAAAAATAATACGGAAATTGATCCGAGGAAACTCTTACATAGTCAGAAAGAATTTCGGTGATTTCGTTACATGAAGAGGAGTAGGTGACCCCTTTCGTGAGGGCGTCCAGGGCTCGAAAAACGTCCTTTTTCAGACAGTCCAAAAGGTGCATCTTTAGAAGCTCGGATCCCAGTATAAGCTTAGGCAACGCATATGCTCCCAGTTTCAGAGCTTCTCGACAGAGTTCAAATTGTACATTGAATACATTGTGATTCTCTATCCATTCCTCATTTAATTCAACAATGATTGATTCGAACTTGTGAAGAGCTTTCAGAACGAGGTAGCTGAAAGGGTAGATGTGAGTGTTCTGTTCTAGTGACCTATTTACCCTCAAAATGCTTTTCTTTCCTATGAATCTCACCTTTAGCTTTTCACATCTGGCTTCACTCATGAAATCCCATCCTCTGACGTAATCAGGAAGACGTTGCGCAAGTGGACCACTCCTGAGCGCATCAAACTTATACCATGCATGGAAATAATTGAGAAGCGCCTTCTAGAAAACGTGTGTCATTTGGTGTACGTGAAACGTTCTTTCTAGTATTTACTAAGCTTACCATAACTTTGTTTCTGTAAGATGAAAATAAACCTCCACCTGACCGTTCGTCCGCATTGTGTGTGAAAAGACTTCCAAAAACTTCTTCTTGAAAGAGCGCACGTACTTCTATGTCTGAGTAGATATTTTCATCATTTTCGATACGTACGATTTCTTCCGCAAATATCTCGAAATTTGAAAAATCTAGTTTGTCTAGACATTTGAACATGTAAATCTGGGCTGGCAAGGTGTCACTGGACAGAAGTTCACCCTCAGATACCTTAAAATAACTGTTTATGACTTACAAGAGATTATTTATACTGACTAACCGGCTTGATTTGTATAATGTCATTGTTAATGAAAGATGCACCTAGTTCCATTTCAAAACGGCGTCCACAAGTGTTGTGAGCTGATCTAAGGGTGGGAGAATCCCGATTTAGACTGATAAAACAGCCTGTTGTCTCATCGGAGATGCTGTGAGTAACCACGTCCATTGACGAACCGGATACCAGTGAAATGCCCGATTCACTAAACACATTGTCGACAGAAACCATAGAGCTGATGTCCAAGTAGCTTTCGTTTCTGACATTGTCATTGTTTTCCAGATCAGACGAAATCGTGTATACTGACTTGACGTCAAAAGATGCATCTTTCTGTCCATGATTTTCCCTTCCATTCTCGGCATGAGACTCGTTTTCCATTTTCTAGAATTTATTTGTTAGAAGTTCGTGCATCTAATACGAATTTTTGGAATGCCAACTCTCATGTGAAAAGTGGCTTTGAAAGGTGCAGTTTTTATAATTTTCACAGCGATTTTCTCTGAAAACTTTCTCTGGGTTTGAGTGAACACTGATTTGTCTTTGTCTTTAAACTAATGGATAGAATAGTGAGTGGGTCTGACCTGTCACAACGTGATTGGATGCCTGCGGAGTTGGACATCTGGTGATGCATAGGTAATTCTTTTCCATGATTGCTTTCTGAAAAGTTTTTCGAAAATCATTTCTCTGTTTGTCGAACAGTACATAAATTCGGTCACTTCACTGCATGACTCGGAAACTCGTTTGCTCCGACCCTGATACACCTACATTTTCTCCATTTGTCATGGTCATTCGGTGAAAGATGCATCTTTTCGGTCCTTCGACCTCTCATATGAATTTTTCGATTACTTTACTGTATCCTCATTTGAGATGTGTCATTTCTCATTCGCGCTTAATTCAAATCAGAAAGATGCATCTTTGAGAGAAGTTAGATTTCGGTCATAAAAATGTCACGTTTTGGGGCACTGGTTTCTAAATACAGTGTTGTGATCTGACTTTAAGTGTGATTATATCCAAAGTTCGAACATTTCAACAGATTCGGTTTTCAGAATGTCATTGACCCGTGGCAGAGATAAGGAACAGCTCTCGACCCCCGCAAATGTCTTTATCCGGCCATCAGGCCGGGGCGGACTGTCCCAGTGTGGTCGTTCATCTGGACGTGCCGGTCCTCAGAAGGACTCGGACAAACCTCCACATGTATCAACTCCACATGTATCACAGGAGGATAAAGATGCATCTTTGAGACATGACTATGACAATTCTAGAGGTTAGTTTGCGAGATACGTACTTCTCGGTTACTTTCATCGTATCATTCATTCGGTTACTTTCATCGTATCATCCATTATTTTAAGATGATTTGTTGGTTGAAGACATGCTCGTGATGGGCCACTTAGATGATACTTTACAGGCGCTCGAAGAGCTCCGGTTGACCGCTTCTTCCCGAGCCGAATCTGCCAAGGAACTCAGGTACCGGTTAACAGTCCAGTGTAATGTCTTAATTTTTTATTTTGTTATTTAGTAGCATTTTCGAGCATAAGGATCAGTGTCTATTGGAGAAAATAGAGAAAATTGACAAAGAGTTGCGTGTTATTCACCATGAAGAGCGATTTCGTTATCAGGATGCCTCTTTCGGTAGTTTCGAAAAAACCAGACGGTTGAGAATGGTGCAGTCACTAGATCGTATGACTAGTTTGATGGCTAAGACTATTTCCCAGCAGATGGAACTTTTGAGGACCGATTTTATACATTTCATTTGTAATTTCCTTATTTAAACGTCAGCTCGTAAAAGATGCACCTTTCCTACGCTGATTTGATCTCAGATTGGTTCGAAACATGATAAAGACTGTGAGCTGGAAAAAATCCTTTGAAAGACTAGAATATCAGATACATGACAAACAGCTGAACTTGATAAGTGAGTCAATCTCATCCCGACGTAATCTCAATTCTACCTCTGCTCTGAAGAAGTTGCAGGAACTGACTAAAACTTCCTAGCTGTATTTATCACATCTTTTCCTTCGCCAGAAACCAAGACTCATTTCCGACTCGAAAACAATAAAAGATGCACCTTTTGTATATTCTAGTCAATACGATCCATCTTTCCTTATCTGCGGGGGTCCACTTACTTAGATCAAAATTTAATTGACGCTTTTATAACATGTAAAGTTGCAAAAGGGTTTTTCTCCTTGATCCCTTTTCTTGGTTTTCTTTGAAATTAGTTTGTTGCTTTGTCCCTCGTCATCTTTAAATATCAAATGAGCAAAGCCGATAAATTGCTCCATCCACGTCATTCGAACCCAGTACCCTTCGATCTCCGTTCTGAAATTGAAGGTTTTATACTCCTGCGCTATAAGGTCCACATGACTATTTGCATCATTTTTTGCATTTTTGACGTTCACCTCAACTGACTGAATCCCTTTTTGTGACCAGCTAGGCGTGAAAGATGCATCTTTGAATTGATATCAATTTTCACCATTTCATAATCACTTAGAGAGAGACCTGTCCTAAACATTTATATTACATTTTTTGTTTTAGAGTTTGGAAATGAACGTGTATCTGAAAGAGGATCTGGTAACTATCTCAGAAATCGGCGATTTTCTCACAATGAATGATGCATCTTTTGGCCCTGAACAGGTTGAAACCCAGAATCTGATTTCCCAATACGATCAATTGGAGAGACTTCCGACTCGTCTTAATTTTATAGGCGTGGTTGTTCATGTTCGAGAGCTGCATTTGGTATCATGGCAGTCCGAGGTAATCTTGAGCCTTTCGGATGGACGGGACGTGACCCTGGAAATTTCCTTTGTTAGGAACCATCTTTTCCACGAGAGTTTTAACCTGGAAAAGCTCCGCCAGTTACGGGGACGTGTAATGATCGTAAAACGGGTATATCTCGAATGTTTCGACTTCGAGCCCGTGGAATGTGGCTTCCTTTTTGGTCGTATTCAGAATGAAAAAGGCAGACCTCGCCATATTCTGACCTTAGATTGCAAGTTGGATTCATTTGTCTCCCACTCTTCGAACCATATTTATGCTATTAAAAAAGATGCATCTGTCATACCCCGAATGGTTCGCGAGAAGCGTTCTGGAAACATTTTCCCTCTTTTCCCCCATCATTCAATTTTGTTATCACGTTTCCGTACCACCTTATATGAAACACTCAATCACCCTTCTTATGCTAAATCTGCCTTTAAAATTTGGTACGACACTTTTCATGCTTCAGTTAATAGACGAGCTGCTAGAAACGAAACCTCCGAAAGTAAACTCTCTACGAACCTCGATGATTTCTAACTTGGTCACATGATCAATACTTTTCAGGAACATGTGTTTCATTTTACTCGTGCATGACCTTTTATATTTCTGACATGATTAAAAACATTCATTACATAAACTCTATCACCCTTTGACGTATTTATTGATTTTTAATGAAAGATGCAGTTTAAGCGTTTTTAGGGAAGCGTTTTTCGTAAGCGTTTTTACGATGGCGTTTCTTGGATAGTAAATGAAAATGGTATCAGCTATTTTTATACTGACGACATGGTGGGTGGCTCGAAAACTGGCGACGATTCCAAAGGTCCTTACATCAAGGTCTACACCGGATTAAACATGCTGCAAGGACGAGTCAAGGGCAAGACTTACGCCATTGAACACTTCGTAATGACTGTTGATCATGGCAAAAACTACGACAGCTCTGGAAAAACCGCGCTCGATGTCAGGAAAGTGGACAAAATGAAAATGAGGCTTCTGCACTCGGTGCTCAGCAATTATTTCACAAAGGTGGTCTGGTCCAGGAAAGATGCATCTAATCTTTTCCTACGAGCCATCGGCGGTGCAACTTTCAAGTATTTTGATATAATTGCAAACGTGGCGAAAATGTATGTTTATGATCCCTCATCAGCGCAGAAAAACGAAATGATCAAAGGCATCGTAGGATATAGCTCTCAATTCGAACGACCGGAACTTAGGAATCGATTTCACAGATCTGGGAAATAATAGACGATACATAAATATCTCGAACTGAGATACATAAATATCTCGACCATTTTTTAACTCAGCAAATATGAAAGATGCACCTGTCTCTCAGTTAAGGGTATGACCTTCAGGGTAAAAGTCTGATTTAGGATGAGCCTTTTGTCACCATTTTTCTATACAAAGTAGGCCCCACACGATCTTACCATAATGAAAAATCAAAAAAGTACTCACTACGAAGCCACAAAAGCCAAATTCAACACAGCGATTACTTTCTGTATCTCGTGCAGTCGCGGAAAGTGCCCGTTAAATAGATATCCAGTTCACATGATGGTGGCTACGGCTGAATATATCGAATTCTGTCGAAAATTACCAGGAAAACAACAGGTGCTACTTTCGATGCATGACTTCTTTAAGAAATGCGAACTGGAATATTTTCTGGAAACTTTCACCAAGCCAGTCAGATGTCTTACCGACAAAGATGCATCTTTCAAATGGACCAACAAAAAATTTGACTGGCCAAGAACACTCATTGTGGATAAAAGTGGACTACTAAATGGAGAAGGGGTCAGGATTACAAATGTCGTCAGAAGATGGAATGTTTTCGAACGACGCAATTACAGGGAGGATGGCTGGAATGGTCTTTACGCCAAATACATGTTTGAAACCTTACCGGTAAATGCAGTGAGAATGGCACCGGATTTTGAGGATTTGCTGTCCTACGTTGATCCTGAACAAGATGCAGCTGTCCTTAATTCGTCGTCATGGGCGAACAGAATGGAATTCACCACTGGAAATGATCCAGAGCCAGACTTGCCTTTTGATGACGGTAAACTAATAAACTGGATTTACTGCATCGGAACCGACTACTGGAGTAAGAGGTTACCGAATCTGGAAGACGAACAATGGCGCAAGGAACAGTTTATTCTCTAAGCTAAAGCCATTTCTAGTTAGGGAGAAAACCTGAAATGCACTCAAAAGATGCATCTATCTTAGGCTGAGATTCTGACGATTCACGTGAATGATAATACAT
>SCLD01089037.1:0-13704 GCA_004367895.1 Oikopleura longicauda | reverse complement strand
AGCCGGTCCTTGGTATAAAGATAACATGGATCTCCAGTTTCATGGCCACGGACAGTGCGACAATACCGATAAGTTCGAAGCCTAAAAATAATTAATATATTACCAATACAATTACTATAATATATTATATTATATTATGAGTATAATTACCTGCAGGTTTTCTTGTTCTCGTTATCTTGAATCTGGCGATACACAAAAGGATCGATATCACGACCACGAGGTCTTCGAGGATCGCGACTGGCAGATAAAGAGATATTTTGAATAGATCGTTCGAAATCGCGACGACGAGAAACGGGTGTGCCGTTACCACAACCATGCCAGTTGAATATAGGATGGTCAGGTATAATTGGACAAGCAACCGGAAAACCTTCACTGGGAATCATATCATCATCTGCAGATTCAACTTGACCAAATGTACCATCATCAATGATTCCGTCACCCCAGGCACCACCTAAAAGGAACTTGGGTAAAAGATAATCCTAAAAATAAATTCTTAAGACTATCCAAAACATACCATCAACTGCAGTAGATAAAGGGGGTCCAGGTGATTCTTCCCTTACAGAAAAATCACAAGCTACAGAGCGATGACCAGGTTTTTCAGACAAACCAAGTTTTGTTGAAGACGAAGAAGAAGAAGAAGAAGTTGTTGTTGTTACCACGGGACCACCACTGGCACCAGGTGCATCATCAATGCTTAACTTTAAAACTGCAGGTTTTAAAATTGAAGGAGACTTAGTTTTCAAAACAGTGGAAGCTGGAACCTTCAATGTCACATAATTACGCTAAAAATAAATTATGTATATAAAAACTGCAGTTATTGAATTGAAACAAAATAGAAACTTAAAACTTACGTCATCAAGAGCTGTACCAAGGTATTTCAAATAGCCCTTATAACCACGGGATCTTTTTCCGTTGAAATTAGTGAAGGACCATTTGATTTTTGGATGAGTCAATAAAGGAACAAAAACATTAGTAGCACACCGAGGAAGCATATAAGTACCATTTCGTTCAATACGAATGAATAATTGATGAGATGGCCCAGACACCAAGGTTAATTCACCAGCAAGGACAGCATCAGGATTATCTTCAAAATAGCGATCTTTTCAAGATTAGAAATAAGCTAGCTAATTTAAATAATCCTAAAAAATTAAAACTGCAGTATAATCATTCCTAATAGTTGTGTCAACCAAAAAATACTATTTTTGAAGCCACTAACTAAATTGATTTCAGCATCTGTAAGGTCAGCAGTAGTTAACTGAACCAAAGTAAATGGTCCAAGAACTGCAGGTGGCCCAACAGAGGCAGGAGTAGAAGGTGAAGGTGTAGTAGCTGGCGCGGCAACTGGAGCAACCGAAGTTTCACTAACAAGGTCACCTCCACTACCAGCTTGTTCATCAAATTCTTCCTTTACAATTAGTAAATCTGTGCCGCCTAACTCTACAGGCATAGAAGTGTCCATTGAGGAAGCATCAACCTTGTCATCAGTCTTATCATCAGTCTTATCAACACCAACGCCGGTTAGATCCTCCATTGAGATGGAATCTAGTGCGTTGGAAAGCTTATCTGCAGGTGAAGCTGGTAATGATGAAGCTGAAGAATTGAGTGACGCAAGAGCGCCCATAACTGCAGGGACAGTATCATCGGCCATCTCCCGATGAAATAAAATACGAATGCCCTGTTAAAAATTTTCTCAAATATTACGCTGCAGATGAAAAAATGTAAAAATTACAAAAAATTAATTATTGAAAATTTTCCTTTTTTCGAAATAAAATTCGAGTTTGACCATCCCCCAAAGGAACAGTCTTCAAAATCTTCGTACCACGTTTCAGAGCACCATGGGACGGATCCCGAACCGAACCATCATGGCCAGTTTTCTCAAGTTCAGCCTGACGGGCCCTCACATTCCGGCGACGAAGCTTGGTCATCTCTTCCCCTTCGGTTTTTAATTTGTAGTAATCTGCAGGTGTTGAAGACCGAAAGGGACGACATATTGGTCCAGGAAAGTTGTTAGTCCGGAAAGCACCGACAGGCACGCGTATAGGGCCATCATAAATCTCACCCATAGGATATGGGCGAAGTTCCATTGGAACCTAAATTCAAAACAGTTCCTGTACCAAGCACAATTGAGTATCTAAATAGTTACCTTAGTCAAGCTCACTTCTGAGACACCCAATAAACGGGCTAATTCATTCAAGTTCATATCTGCAGAGTAAAAAAGTTATAAAATATCTTCCGTAAAAATGTTTATTTTTCGGCTTTATAATTTTCAAATGAAAATAATAAAGCAGATGTGAGGATAACCTCAGATAAACCAAAAATCGGATGAAACCTGATAATTATCAAACTTACGTGATCAGATTTTCAATACACAATCTTGTTAATTGAGAAAGAGACGAGGTGGTGTCTCTCTTTCAATAACATAAAATGTTTTGATTGGTCAAGAAGTTTGACCATGCGCAATATAACTGATAAAAACCTTCTCGAAGGTTCTCGAAGGTTTTGTTTTTAACCAAGCGAGTAAAATGCATTTTATTTCAAATTAGCACATAAGTTATTACGAAACTGTAACTCAGCCTAAATAATATTTATTTATTGTAACAACCTGCAGTTTTATTAATAATAAATAAAAATTGTATTATGACCGAACCACTTTCATAAGTTATTTTGGGAAAATAACCCAAAACCAATCTGGTTAAAAACAACCAATCAAGGTTACTCCCACTCAAAAGAGTAATCAGAAATTTTTTCTTTTAAAATCGCCAGTCCCAAATAGGTCGACTAAGTGAAAGAGTAAAATTAAAATGAGTTCAGACTCAATTCCAAAGAGTAAGGGTGCGAACGGGCCTATGATGGAACAGTTAATGATTTCAACTGGCCGTAATCTAACCAACAGCCGCCAAAAAGTGGTTGAATTCATCCAAAAAGAAGAAAATCTGCAGCGACGAGAAAAGTTAAATGACATCTTTTCAGCAACAACCAAAATAATGGATAAGTTTGAAGGATGTAAAATGTCAGAAGTTTATGGAACTGCAGAGTATAGAGAAGCTTGTCGACCAGCATTCGAACTGATTATTCAGCAAAAATTTGCAGGACGAAAACTTCTCTTTGTATCAGTCTCCAACCCAATAATTGGGCTTGATACATGCCATTTCTTCTGGTTTCCAACAATCAGGGGAACATCAGGATCCCAGCTACAATTGATGGAACCATTCTTAAATCAGTTAAAAGGTATCAAAATTGAACCAAGCGTAGGGATGAAAAATGAACCATCTAGTGTTTCATCAACATCTCAAACGCGCAAAACAAAAAGGGGAACTCGTTCAACTTTTAACAAAAAAGAATCTGCAGGGGAAAAAATGATGCTTGACCGTAAAGCATTTAAAATGGAGTTAAGAAAAAATATACAATCGGTTATGGAACAATTCAAAATTCCTTTTGATCGATTGTGGCAAATGATTAACACCAAAAACTTTCCTCGGCAGATTGAAAATGGGGTAAATATCCTTGTAACAATAAATTTAGTAGCAGAAAATGCAGTTCAATCAGTCCCAGTGCATGGTCAACGAATCAGCACAATAGAATGCGCTGATAGAAACATGGAGAATGACAGTGAAGTTGAAATAGAGGGCCAAGACCCAGTTCTAGAAGGAGCTACATTTGACACTGCAGGACTTCAAGTTGATGAATTCGGATTTTGGTTAACTGACTCAGAATTTGATAAAACGGTAGAAGAAATGCAAACTCAAAAGAAAAAGAGAACAAAGACAGCAAAGCTTGTAACAAACAACAACAACAACAACGATGGTAAGTTAATACATCCATTAAATAATGGACATCAAGAAAATTCTTTTCGAGAAATATCAGAAAAGGCGACACCAAGACCAATAGATGTCGCTATTTCTAATATTTTGAATAATTTAGATCAAAAAGAGCGTCAAGACGCCTTTCCAACTGCAGATCACCGTATCTTGGAGACTCCAAAATCATCATTGAAAAAATCAATCATCAGTACTCCAATAAATAGAAGTCAACCAATGATTGATTTTGACAATGATCATTCCATAATAATGGACACCCCAAGAAACTGTTATGCTACGAAAACTCCAGCTGCAGATACATTGCTTCCAGTCCCAAATGAATCTATCGTGTCCACAAGGTCAAATAATTCAACCTTGAACACGTCTATGATCCATACCACACCATTAGCAACCCCTCGACGACGACGAGTGGTAAGAGTAGGACAAACACTACCAATCAGACCACTGGAAAGAATGGCTAGTTTACCATCTGATTCGGAAGATGAAACTGCAGTTGTCAACAAAACGGCTCCACCAAGTGTTGGATCTGATTTTGAGAAGTTGATTAGCTATATCGATCAGAAATTCGAAAAGCTGGAATCATCCTTTAGAAAATAAGGAAAGTTACAATTGGTAAAAACCATTTATTTACAAGTTCACAAATGTGAAAGGAGTTCAATAGCTCAAAACTAGCGTTTAATTTTATAGGGGGGGGTCACGCATGAAATAATGAGTATATCCCCTTTACTCTCCCTTAGCCAATATCTGCAGTGACGTAAGGGTAAATACCCAATAACTTAGATTAGCTAAGTTTCGAGCCATTGATCGAGCCGGTACCGAAACTCAAAGTGGTCACTTACTAAAAGTCGAGCTTTGGACAAGAACCAAAGTTAAGAGACAGAGTAAAGGACCACCCAAGGGTACGTGTCCAACTGTAACTACAACAGCAACAGCAACAACAACTACTGCAGCTCCACCAGTGACGCTTCAACCTAAAGAAGTAAGAATTAGTTTAAATAAATATCTGACGCTCGAGCTGTTATATTTTGGTGTGAATCTTCTCGCGAAGACTTCACTATCGAACTTGACACTTACATTACTGTGCCCAAGAATAAATCCTAGGGTACGGCCCCTATAAGAGTCGGGTAAAATCGTTGTGTTTGTAGGCGTGAGATCAAAACCTTTGCGTGGTGACTTTCGTTGAAAATCCATCGGACCCAGCTCCTGAAGCAACTTAAAATACACCAAAATATAACAGTAATCCATCCTAAATGTCGGACTCGGAATACGGTTATGAGTATCCAAATGAAACTGCAGATTTTGATGAGGGGATAAATATCCTAAATCCAAAAGACCCTAACGATATGAATCAATACCATAGATTAATGATTCAGGGAAAATGCGTTAAATTGCCAAATACTGAATCCATCAGTGATGAAATTTATCAAAACTTTTTGACCGGTTTTATGTCAGATATTAAAGATGATGAACAAGAAAGGTCAAAAATATTTAGATATTTATGGAAAAATGAGGATGAAAATATCTCATCAGCAAATGTTCCATATGGTGTACCAAGTTGCATCGAAGATATTGCAAAATTGATTAAATCGAATAAAATTCAGCGTACTCAGATAATACCGTTACCGGAGTTACCTACTTGGAAGAAAATACAGTCATTAAATGCAGAGACATTTGTACCATTAGATAGAGTCGTAAAGTTAGAAAATGGAGATGAGAAAGCAGTTCAGGCCACAGCAGTTGGAATGAGAAAAATTGTAGACTCCATTATAAACTTTATATCAGGAAATTTTTACAAACCTCAAGCAGCGCTAATGTTCGCCAATGTATCTGGCGGAGTAACAGACCTGTACTTTGAAAATTATCCCAAGCACCTGCAGATAGTTAAAAAGGCTTATCTTGAAAGCCGGTTCTTACCGGGCGACATGATACCGTCATTTAAAGCAGGTATTTATAAAAACTACAAGGAAGTTATAGCTGCAGTTCGAAGACGATACGGACGTTGTCGGACCCAAGATACAATGACCGATTTCTTTCGAAAATTAGAAACAGCTTTTGCAATCAAAACTCGACATGAATTTAAAATTCAGAACTTGCGAAATGTATTGGAAAAACAATACATTACGGAAAATTCTGAGTTTCCAGATTGTTCGGATTATGAAGGCGATAGCTGTAAACAAAACACTGCAGAGGAGTATAATCCAATGATTAACACATTGTTAACATATATAATGTTTTTGAAAGAAGTCCCAAAGAATCGTTGGGATCAAGTACAAAAACAATACCATAACTTGATAAATGGGAGACCAACTTATCGGTTATGGCATGAAAATCGTTACGAATTATGGAATCTATTGGATGACGAATTAAAAATCGGCCAATCAAGGGATTCCATAAACGAAATATCTGCAGATCCTGAAATAATGCAACAAATAAATAACCTCGACTTAGATGACGAGGGCGCTGCAGAGTTGGTGAATGTTATTCGCCGAAATAAATATCGGAAAAATGCACCAAATAAGCAGCGTGGAAATTTCAGATCAAGCAACAATCGAACTGGGTTGGAGAGACGAAACCGCCCAAATCCACAGCAACGATTTCAACCAACCTGGCGAAAACCTGCAGATCAAGTCAAACGTAATGTGTCATTTACAGAAAAACGACAAAAAGGTATTCATTTATTATGTACACATTGTAGCAGACATGCAGGTACAAATAAGTATCACGTGGGACCATACGGAGGTGGACCAAATTCCTTGTGCCCATATGATACCAGAGGTCAACTTAGACCGGGGTATAAATTCGTAAATTCAGTTTACGATACCATGATTAATGCCATGGATATACCGGACTATAGAGAACTGGAACAAGACGGATTAGGCTATGAAAATGAAGAAAGCGTAAATCAGGTCCAAAATGGGCATAATTTATTGAACGAAGCTATCGGACCGTTTTGTTCCAATGAATGACTAGGCCATAATAAAACTGCAGTGTATGAACCACAACCCGAACGAACGATACGATATGATACGAAGGATTTTGAATGTGAAAAAACCGAAAATAAAAAACTGAATGATTATCTATTGGCACCTGTATCAACTAGACTATCGCCAGATAGACAACCGAAGCCCATAATAACCTGCAGATTTTCTCGTCAGAGGAATATGCAAGGGTGGATACTAGTTGATACAGGCGCAACCGTTTCTTTGGTGAATGAGCAATCTTTAACTGTAGATAACCATAGAGTGGTTGGCATGAGAACGAAATCGTATTACGGAGCGGGCGGTTCAGAATTACCTTTAGGGCGTAATTTAGTGGATATGAAAGTTCATATCGAACCATTTGGTGAATTAATAATAAAAAATGCTATAGTATGCAAAGGCAAAAAAGCAGTTAATACAGTACTTTTAGGCACACCAGATATAAGAAGGTTGGGTCTAGTACTAGATTATAACCAAAATAAAATAATATTTACAAAAACAAATCTGCAGGGAGTTGAATTACGAATGCCGACATTAAAAGCGTTGTCAAATACTAATACAGTCTTTGGCAACTTTGAAAGCATGCGGAATACAACGATTAATGAACCCATTTCTCAAATTTTTGAAAATATGATTAATATGATAAAACCTGCAGATAACGAAATTATTAATAATATTAATAAAAATAAACCAAAAAACTGCAGTGAAAGTACGCAAGTGGAGCCTGAAAAGGTTACAAAATGCGTCGACATGAATAAAAATGATTATTATGAAAATAAAAACCTGGGACCTTCAAAAGAGGATCCAGAAAAAATTCAGCAGTGGCATGATACAGAGGGAGACCAATATTCGACGATAGCAATATTGGGAGACCCATGTACAATCAACAATAAAACTGCAGATTTTTGCGTAGGTTGTAATGAATGCGTGGACCCAGAGCTGAAAAAGATTTTAGCAATGGGAATGGATAATCCTCCAGCATTTAATAATCCAGCAATAGATAAAAAGACAGCGTTGTTAGCATATATTGAACGACTACGTGAACGAGATCGTAACACGTATACGCACAATAAATGTACAATAGATCCAGAAATGGAGAAAAAAGACCCAGAATTAACTGCAGCGATAAAATTATTAATCGAAAAACACAAAAAGATTTTTGCTAAAGACATAGGTCGACTAGGACCAGAATATATGGTCCGAGGATACATTGATGAGAAATCAAAAATGAGCATACAGAGACCAGGTCATAGCCCTTATCAAGATGATATGCTAGTGGCGGTGATGAAACAATTTGCGAAATTACTAGCCCACAGGGTCATCAGACCAATAGAAGATCTGCAGATAGAACCGAAAAATGTGCTAATGGTTTTACCGGTAAAAAAGAAAGACGACGATGGAAATGTATTAAATATTTTAAATGCACTTCGATTAGTCGTAAATTCAAAACCAGCAAACAAGCATACAAAATTCTGTGGAGCACCAACAGATAATTTAAATGATGCATTAAATTTTGCAGCAAGAACGAGTAAAGATGGGTTAAATGCAAAAGTTGATATCAGCAAAGCGTATTTTAATATCCCATTACACGAATCCTTGTACCCCTATTTTTGCATAGATGTACCTATAATAGGTAGATGCCATTTTGAAGTAATGGTACAAGGATGGGCACCTGCAGCGCAAATTTGTCAAGACACATTTTCGAAATTATTTTTTACTTTAAAAGACTATTCTAAAAAATATATGGACGATTTTGTCCTAGCAACCCCAAATTGCCGAAAAACATATTTAAATAAATTAAATCAGTTTTTTACAATCTGCAGCAGAAATAATTTACGATTATCAGGGGACAAAAGTTTCTTTTGCACTCGAAAAATGAACTACTTGGGGGTGCGTATAGAAAATGGTCAAATCAAACCAAGTGACCATTATATACTAAAACTCAAAAAAGTAAAAATCACAGATTTATCAACAAAGAAAAAGCTAAAATCCCTTGTAGCATCATTTAGATTCTTAGCTAGATTTCAGCACATGCATACTGAGATACTTAAAGAACTCAATGATGCTTGCAATGGTATGCAAAATGAAAAAGTAGAATGGACAAGTAGTTTAACTGCAGCTTTTGAAAGAGCAATGAAAGCGCTTGACGAGTTATCCCATTTAACACCATTCGACCCAAAACTGCAGACCATCCTAGTCGTGGATACTAGTCTAGTAGCCACCGGAGGATTTATGTATCAAAAAACTGCAGAGGGACCAAAATTGGTAATGTTTTTCAGCCGGACTCGACGAGACAAGGAAAGAAAAACGCCTATTTCTAGCTGTCATATGGAAATGCTAGGACTCAAATCAATGATTCACGCCTTCAGCGAAATGTTAAGGCAATGCGAACTGCCTGTAACAGTAGTTACGGACAGTAGAGCAGTAGTAAAAGTTTTTGAAAAATATAAAAAAGGGATTATACCATCTGCAGATACTGTATTAAATAATGCGTTATATGCCATAGTGAGTCTCATATTGGTAAATGTGATACATGCAAATAATACAAATACAAATATTAAATTTTCGGACGATATGTCGCGATTAGGACTATTTGTCCGGAGTCAAACCTGTGACGCCAATCCCAAGTGTTCAATATGTCAAGCTGCAGATCCAAATAATACTGACTTTAACAAAATCTTAAATGCAGTAAATGAAAATTATCGCCTTGGGCAAAATCATGGAAATCTTATGGTGAATTCTATCCAAGACGGAATAGATTTACCACGAGATTCCGTAATTTTTAATGAAAAGGAGTTGTGTAATGATCGATGTTGTAGCTTACAACCAAAGTTTAACTCAATAAAACTCAGAGAGCTCCTCGAAAATTCAAAACTTTTAATTGAACTGCAGCGAAAAGATAGAACACTAAATCGGTTATGGAATGATATTAACAACAACGTAGTTAATTATGCTAAAACCGACCAGAAATTGCAGACGTTATTGAGAACAAGAAATGCAAGTATCGAAAGAGGGTACATTTGTATCGACAAAATTATTGATGGGATGACATTCAGAGTTATACCACTACCAACAAAATATACAATCTTAGCTATAACTGCAGTTCACAATACAATAGGACATACATCAGCAACCCAGCTGTATAAACAGACATCTCGGTATTTTCAAATTGAAAAATTACGAGAAGCCGTTAAAAAGTTTACAGAAAATTGCATAAAATGCACTTTACTAAGAGGAGGTAGTGGATATCAAAGAATAGAACAAAAATCAGTACCCCTTCCAAAATCAATATATCATACAATCTTGGTCGATGAAGTTACAAGGACATTTAGAGGAGAAAATATAAAATTTTTACTCGGAATGGAATCGGTGTCGAACTTTATAGTATGTATAGTGTACAAAGGTACAATGACTGCAGCTCTATTTTTACAATTACTATGCCAGATAAAAGTCATGTTGTGCCCATTTAATATGGATCACGTGTCCATGACAGTGAGATGTGATAGAGCCACATGGCATACAAGCAATGTACTGAAAACAAGCCTAACAAAACTAAATATTGACCTGCAGTTATATCACAGTACCACTCAAAGTAAAAACGTGATTCCAGAATTGGACGCCCGTATAAAAATTTATTCAATATATCTAGCTCAAATAGTGGAAGATAGCCCGTTCGATTTGGTAACATGCTGTCACCTTGCAACAGCAAAAACAAATAATTCGATATCAAAAATAGGATTATCACCTGCAGAGATTTTCGTTAGTAGAACATGGAAAGATCAAAATCAGCTTAAAATTGAGGTTAAAGACTTGTTAGAAAAAATTAGAGAAAGAAGAACGGAAAGAAGAAAATATGAAGAAAGAAAAGCCGCTGAAAAATACCTCAAAGAAGCTGCAGGTAAAATACCCTATAAAGATCAAAATTTAAACCCTCCCTTGATTAATAAACCAGATCTGGTAAAAATGAAAGTCGGAAATCATATTACATTGAAAGAGACTGTCAATAAAAATGAACCCCGATGTGCGTATGAGGTACTAGATATCGACTTTCCAAATAATCGAGTGCTAGTACAAAAATTATCACAACGTGATACGAAAGAGGCAATGAAACAATGGCTTAGCTTTAAGCTAATACATTCGTTCCATAATAACGATAAACTGCAGATTAATTACTTTCTTGATCAATGTCAGAATATAAGTCAAATATTATATTTACCAGAGCACTACGAAATAGAATGCCACCATAGCCTATCGAAAGTGACCGCCTTAGAAATAGGGACAACGATTGAAAAATTACCAATATTAAGCCTATGGACCATGAACTGCAGTGATTAAAAGACGAGTATAATTTTGAAAGTTTATTTGAAATTACTTTTCTTAAAGTGAAAACAGATAATTTTTAATGATTTGAACCGGTACTGGAATATCCAGAATCCATAGATTCCCAAGATACTTCCTCTTCAAGCTCAGCCCACATATGTTCAGGGTATTGATCCATGTTTGAAGAGAGTTTTTTTTAAACCTGCAGATGGAAAATAAAAAGTAAGTTTTTTTTTGTTTTGTAGTTAGTATTGAAAACTGATGAAGTAAGTTTATGCTATCTGGGGAGATGCGACCGCATTATATACCAGAGTAAAAGCGCCAGAGAGCAACTCTTGAGCCCCGAAATCAGCTGCAGATAGACCAATCAAAACTCAGGTGATAACTATCCATGTGCGATCAAGTATGAAAGTACTAGATAAGTTAACAACTGAAAACACACGTGACACTGCAGGTAAAACATCAAAACCTTTATTTTATTTTTGAAATCAATCTCGGAAAAATTACGTAACTAAATAAGTAAAAGACGAGTCAAAAGTTTTTTTTATAAAAAGTTTTATTTATTCATTTATTTGGAAACAAATAAATTAGCCTCTCGGGATTTCAAGCATTTTTGAAATTGAATCCTGAGAAAGACCGCGGCTAATAGCTTGGTTGATCCAAGATTCTTGATAGTCTTCATCGGCCAAATCAGAACAAAAGATGTAGTTGGCAAATCGATAATTTCGAAGCTGAAATGCATTAATTAAAATAAAAATTAAGGTATAACAAACTTACGGTTGACGGCAAAACAGAAAACTGCAGATGACCAGTGCCAGGGTTTGATTCAAATTCGGTAACATAATCTGCAGATTTTTCAAGTCGAACATCCTTGTACAAGCGAAACAAGCCACCTAAATACAAAATTAATTAAATGGACTTAAATTGACTAAGGCTAAAATAATAGAAACTTACCAATAACGTAAACAACAGTGTTAAAAGATAACAAATGCCAGTTTACTTGAACTTCGCATCGGGACTTGAGTCTAAACTTGGCAACATGAGTATCCAAATGCTTCTTGGCAGGGACACTAGAGAAAAAAGCGCGTAGGTTGCCACGAGGAGAGCCGTATGCCAAACTGTAGTAACTGTCAACCTTAAAATTAAAACATATAATATATAATATTCGGAGTTACAGACCGTACCTTCTCGAATAATTCAGATCGGCTAACATGGGAATTTCCACCTGCAGAAAGAACCAAATGCCAAATTAAATCCTAAAACTGCAGTGTCAATAAATTGAAATCGGATTTAACAAAATTCGAACCTCTAAATAACGACGGTTGGGCTGAAAGCGACCTTGATTGGAAACACCATAATTCGGACCAAAAACCAATCGAGTAATAAGGGGCCGTCCATGACGATCGACAACTTAAATGAATTAATTTAAATTAAAACCATCAAAATGAATTTTGAATCTCTACAAACTGAAGTATATATATATATGCAAAGACATATAATAGAAAACCTTTGTTAGAACCGATTCGAGTTCGATCTACCAAGTCATAAGTCATGTGACCATTTTGAGATACCAAACATTCTAGCTCTGCAGTGGAAGGCAATTGAGTAATGAGATTCTGAGCTACGACGACAGCAATAGCCTCGTCATGCGTCAAATCAACATTAAGGAAATCGCCCAAACAATCATGACACTCAGCATCGGCGCAATTGACTTGGAAAAACCCAACTCTAGGGCAATTTTGAGCTGAATCATTTCTTCTGCAGAGATAATGAAGAACACTGGCAGGTTCCAAGCCAAATTGAGCTGCTTGTAAACGAGCATTCATATTGAATTCACCAGCCACCGTGTAAATGTCTAATAAAATTAAAAAACTGAAAAATCTGCAGTTTAATACATACCAATAAACCCTTTTGGCCAAGCAGTTGGATTGGTAGAATATTCACGCAATAAAATGGGAATTGACCAACGCACAATCTTTCCATCTGCTTGTTTTTTAGCCAAGGTCACAAAGTGATCAATCCAAGGGGCATCCCGTTGAGCCCAAAATTCAACCTTGAGACACATATTGTATGAAGGATACCCCTGGTCTAAAATAATAAAACTGCAGATAAATAAGGATACCTAGACTATAATGAAAATAAAGGAGTTCTATGACGCCTTAAAAATAAATAAGATACCTAACAAACGCTTGGATTCGTCAGGACCAACTTCACGACGGTCAACACGAAAACCAGCCCAGCGTTCAGCTTCAGCATCATCTTCAAAAACAGGTTCTTCGATACTGGATACATCTTCAGGGTATTCATAAGTCTTAATCAGATTCTAAATAGAATATTCCTTATAATTAAAAAATAAATATACTTAAATGAAATAAATATACTTAAATATAATAAAATAAACTATTTTGGTTAATCAACTTTCCTTGGGCTTGATCGTGAACACAAAGTCGAAACACGCCTAAATTCAAAGTCATTTTCTCTTTGGATGATTGTTCAGTATAAATAGCAAGTTCTGTCGAAAGTCAATACCAAAAATTTTCCTTTCATTTTCCTTCTTATTCTCACATGTTTACTTTGTCATAAAGGAA
>SCLD01089026.1:0-13708 GCA_004367895.1 Oikopleura longicauda | reverse complement strand
TTGGTCGTCGCCGGTTCAGTGACTTGCTCCGTTGTCGTGATCACAGTCTGCTCGGCTTGATCGAGCTCGAGCATGAGTGCCTCGAAGGCGATCTTTTCTGCCTCCCACTTGACAAGGTCTTCTTTGTAAGCTTGTTTGATTGGATCATATTCAACGGCAACATACTGCTTGTATGCTTTGTTTGACTCATCAGATCCTTGTGGTCGTCGCACTGGTTTCTCCGGCATCGGTCTCAACGTTGGCCTGGCTGCTCTTGTTGTCGTCGTCGCCGTTGTTGTTGTTGTAGTGCTTGTCGTAGATGTGGTCACCTCATTAGTTGTTGGCGTCTCAACAACCGTTTCGGTGATCGTAACCGTTGTTTGCATCATTGCAAACTCGGCTTCCCAATCAGCCAGATCCTCTTTATAGGCTTCCTTTTCCTTGGCAAACTCTTTGGCCACGTACTCTTTGTACTTTTTGATCGATTCCTTTGCTCCTTGTGGGCGTTTTGTTGGTTTCACTGGCATCGGTCGCATTGTTGGTGCTTCCGTTGTAGTCGTCGTCGTTGTTGTAGTAGTCACTGGCATTGTCGTCGTTGTCGTTGACGTACTAGTCGTGCTATGCAATTCAAACTCGTATGGCTCCGTTGATGTGGTTGTAACCGGCCGTTCGTGACTTTCAACGACGTCTAGTGAGCAGACATAGACATCTGCTTGCAGCTCGGCATTGTAGACAAGCGACATGATTAGGTTCTCAGGACACTTGCACCTGAATGAACCCTTCAGGTTAACACACTCGCCATTGGCGCAAGCAGGTTCACCATAGACTGTACACTCATCAAGGTCAACGCATTCGTTGTTTCGGCGAACGTAACCACGCTCACACTCGCACGCATAGAGTCCGGGCAAGTTGTTACAGTACTCATTTTCTCCATGACATTGATGATTACCACGGAGACACTCGTCAATGTCGATACAGTTGCGACCGTTCTGCTTGAAACCAATCGGACACGTACAAAAGTAATCACCGACTAAGTCTTGACACGTGGCGTAGGTGGCGCACTGATGGGTGTTGGCGTCGCACTCGTCATAGTTGACGCAGTTGCCCCACTCGTCGGCGCGGAAGCCCGTCTTGCACACGCAATCGTAGCTGCCCTTGGTGTTAACGCAATCGGCACGGAAGTGGCACTCGTGAATACCGGTTCGACATTCGTCAAGATCACTGCACACGAGACCATTGCCATAATAGCCCTTTTCGCAGCCACATGTGTAGCGACCCAATCGATTGTGACAATATCCACCGTCGGCTTCATCCTCACAATAGTCAGTTTCGGCCGCACACTCGTCATCGTCAACGCAGTTCATGCCATCCCCGCTGAAACCGAAAATACACGTACACTCATAACTGCCGGGCGTATTCGAGCAAGTGGCAAATCGGTGGCATCGATCAATGCCAAAGGCACACTCGTTGATGTCGACGCAGACGCCCTTCTTGTCGCGACTGAATCCGAGTGGACAAACACACTTGTACGTGCCACGTCGATTCTTACACACTTCGCCACTGGCGCAACCATGTGTACCCGTGGCGCACTCGTCAACATCATCACAGTCCTCGCCACCGTAACCAGCTTGGCATTGGCATGTGTAACTGCCGCGTGTATTGACACAGTCGGAATTGTCCTGGCAAATGTACGTGTCTCGGCGACACTCGTTCACGTCATGGCAGTAGTGTCCGGAACCGGCGAAACCGCTCTGACAGTTGCACTCGTAACTGCCCACATTGTTAATGCAATCGGCATTTGCATCACAGGCATTGTTCTTCGCCACACACTCGTCAATGTCGGCCCGAAGCAAACACACTTGAACGAGCCATGCGTGTTCTTGCATCTCGAATTCGATGGGCAGACGCCATCGTCAAGACACTCGTCAACGTCGTCACACGAGCGTCCATCGCCCTCGAATCCGGTATTACACGTACATGTATAGCTGCCGTCCGTATTATCGCAGGTGGCATTTTCGTTGCATGGAGACGAGACGCACTCGTTGATATCATCACAGGTGACGCCATCGCCGCTGTAGCCACCCTTGCAGAGGCATACAAACGATGCCTCAATATTGACGCATTTGGCATTTTCAGAACAATTGTGCGTTTCATCGCGGCATTCGTTCTGGTCAACACAGACACCATTTTTGTCGACGAAGCCATCGACACAGGCGCACGAGTAGAAACCGGGTTCGTTTGTACATTGTGAGTTGATGCCACAAATGTCACCTTGGTGACACTCGTTGATATCGTCACATTCATCGCCATCACCGACATAGCCCGCGTTGCAAGAGCAAACATAACTGCCATTAGTGTTAACGCACTGAGCATTTGATGAGCAAATAGACTCGTCTTCACACTCGTCAACATCAACACATTCTCCATCGGCGTCAACATAACCCTCGGCACAAGAGCAAACAAAGCTGCCGTCTGTATTGTCACAGACGGCATTCTCACCGCACATGTCAGCATTGGCACACTCGTCAATGTCGATACATGTCTTGCCGTTGCCGATGTAACCAGTGATACAGACACAATTGAACGAACCCATTGTATTGGTGCACAGCGCATTTGCGCCACAGGTGTTGCCACTCTTGCACTCATTAACGTCAGCACATTCCTTACCATTGCCAGTGAAGCCATCTTTGCAGATGCACTTTTTCGTCTTCTTTCCATTTTTGAGAAGTTTTTGTACGCAATGAGCGTTCTCGTCACATTTGTGAGCGCCCTCTGCACAAACATCCTTTTCTTTACATGCAAAGCCATCACCCTTGTAACCAGGCGAGCACTCACATTTGTAATCACCTCCAACATTGACACATCTGGCATTGGCATCGCACTTGTGACTGCCAGTCAGACACTCGTTGACATCGACACAGTTGACTCCATCACCAACGTAACCTGACTTACAGGAACATGTGTAGCTGCCATTTGTATTGACACACTTTGCTTTCTTCGGGTGACATTCGTTTTCGGCAGCGCATTCATCATTGTCAGTACACAACTTACCATCACCAATGAAACCACTATCACATGCGCACTCATAGCCACCGTCAGTGTTAATACACGAAGCATCAACCGAGCACTGGTGGATATTATTGGCGCACTCATCGATATCATGGCAAACGTGGCCAATCATTTCAAAGCCCTTCTTGCACGAACAGTTAAAGCTACCGTCACTGTTATGGCATTTGCTGTTGGCGCCACATGTGTCATCATTGTCACATTCGTTAACGTCAACACACGTCTTGCCATCACCTTTGTAACCATTCAGACATTTGCACTCGAACGAGCCGTATGTATTGGTGCACTTGGCGCCGCTTGCCGCACAGTTGTGTACACCAAGTTTACATTCGTTGATGTCCGAGCATTTTTCGCCATCGCCCTTGAATCCCTTCTTGCACTTACAGCCGTACGATCCAGACTCATTAATACATTTAGCATTTGAATGACATCTGAAATCAAGTTTTTCCTTGCATTCGTCCACGTCCACACATTCAACTCCACTGCCATTGTAGCCCGTTTTGCACGAGCAAATAAATGATCCCGGTGTATTGGTACACTTGGCCTTAGCATGGCAGTTGTCTTTGCCCTTCTGGCACTCATTGATGTCATAGCACGTTTCGCCATTGCCCTTGAACCCACTGGCACATGCACATGAGAATGAGCCCGGTGTATTCGAGCACACTGCATTCTCGTCACATGGCGTCTGTTTGCACTCGTCCAAATCAACACAGTCGAACCCATCACCTACATAACCACGTCGGCAGCTGCATTCGTATGAGCCATCGCTATTAATGCACTTGGCGTGTTCGTCACACTCATCAATGCCCAGCAGACACTCGTCAATGTCGATACACTGTTTGCCTTGTTTATCATAGCCCGATTTACATGCACAACTATATGAACCCAGCTCGTTGATACACTGAGCATTGTTCTGACACGAATAAAGAGACTCGTCATCACACTCGTTGATATCATCACACACTTTACCATTACCAACAAAGCCTTTCTTGCACGTACACGTGTACCCGCCAAGTGTATTCTTGCACTTGGCATTTTCGTCGCACTCGTTGTAAGCATCCAACTCACACTCGTTGACATCGATACAATTGACACCGTCCCCGTTGTAGCCTGACGCACAAGCACATTCGAACGAGCCATCAGTATTGGTACAGTCGGAATGGGCCGAGCACACACTCTCCAGTTGGCACTCGTCAACATCGTTACACTCGAAGCCATTGCCCTGGTAACCTTCGGCACACTGGCACTCGTAACTGCCGTCTGTATTAACACACTGGGCCAAATTATGACAGCCGTGAATGCCAAGTGAACACTCATTGGCTTCCTCGCAGACTTCACCGTTTCCAACGTAGCCATTTTTGCAACTACACAAGAAGAACGGTGCTTCATCAATGTTTATGCAATATGCATCAGATGAGCAGGTGTGCTCGCCCGTGAGACACTCATTGACAGAGGTGCAATTGAACCCATTGCCGTCAAAGCCTTCATTACACTCGCAATTGTATCCGCCATAGACATTGATACAATGCGCGTTCGCATCACATGCATTGTCGAGTTGGCACTCATTTTGATCCACGCAAAAATCGACAAACTCGTCTGAATCGATGAAACCAGCAGCGCATTCACACTCATAACTGCCGATTGTATTGTGACAGTGGGCATTGCGGCCGCACACGTCCCCAACAGCGCACTCATCGTCGTCGACACACGTGATGCCATCGCCAACATAACCGGCCTCGCATTCACATATGTACGATGAGCCGTCATTGACACAAGTCGCCAGTTGACCACACGAATGTGTGCCCAGCTGGCATGGGTCAACCAACGCACAGAACTGACCATCGCCTTCGAATCCACGCTCACAGGCACACGTGTATGAACCGGCTGTATTGGCACACTCGGCATTCATGCCACACGGTTGCTCGGTGCACTCGTTAATATCGACGCACAGGTCGCCCATGGCGCGGAAGCCGTCGTCACATGAGCAACGAAAACTGCCGGGTAGATTGACGCACTCCTTGTTGGCGCTGCAGGGCGCTGTTGATTGACTGCACTCGTCAATGTCGACACAGCTTGAATCGACCAAGTTGAAGCCGTCGGGACATGAGCACGAAAACGATCCAAGTGAGTTGTCGCATTCAAACCCGACTGGACATGCATCTTCATTCTCACACTCATCATAGTCCAGACAACGACCGAACGACTCGGTGAAGCCGCGTTTGCACTCGCACTCGAAGGCGCCTTCAGAATCAATGCACAGTTGACGCGGGCCACATGAGTGCAGACCGAGAGCGCACTCGTCTATGTTGTAGCAGTTTCCAGACCCGTCTGACTTGAACCCATCGCGACAGGCACATTTGAACGAGCCCGACGTGTTGATGCACTCTTGTCCATCGCCGCACGTGGCCTCACTGGCACACTCGTTGATGTCAACACACGAGTTGCCATCGCCTTTGAAGCCATCTTCACACTGGCAGCGGTACTCGGCACCCAAGTTGATACACTTGGCCTGGAAGTGACAATTGTGCAAGTTCTCCTTGCACTGGTCAACTGGCTCGCATGAATCACCATCACCGCGGTATCCGTCGTTGCACTCGCAACTGAATGTGCCCTTCATGTTCGTACACGTTGCATTAGCGTCGCACAAATCGAGCTGACACTCGTCAATGTCGACACATTTGTCGCCGGAGAACTCGTAGCCTGGTCGACAGACACACTCAAAACTGCCTTGCTTGTTTTTGCATTTGCTATTGGCGCCGCACGGGTTGTTTTTAGCACACTCATTGATGTCAGCACATGAACCGTCTTTCTTCTCTTTGAAGCCGTCCTTGCACTTGCATTTGAACTTGCCAGGCTTGTTGATGCAATTACTGACACGTGTATCGCAATTGTGCATGCCAATTTCACACTCGTCAACATCATCGCAGTTGACTCCACTGTAGCCATTTTTACACTGGCAGCTAAATGAACCAATCGTATTGGTACAAGTACCCGGTTGGCCACATGTGTTTTCCTCGCACTCGTCAACATCACTGCAAATATGTCCATCGCCGTTGAACCCATTTTTACACGCGCACTCATACGAGCCTTGGGTATTAACACACGTGGCATGGGCATGACATGTATGCGCACCATCTGCGCATTCGTCAATGTCGACACAGGCATCGCCCGTATTGGCAAAACCAATCGAACAGTTACATTTGAACGAGCCGATTGTGTTGACACATTCCGCATTGTCGTAACAACTGATCGTTTTACACTCGTCAACATCGACGCAATTATCGCCGGCGAAACCATTCTTGCACTGGCACTCATGGCCACCTTTAGTGTTCAAACAATCAGCGTTTGCGCCGCAAGTATGATCTCCGAGTAAGCATTCGTCAACATCGATACAAACAAAGCCGTCGCCATCGAAACCATGCTTACATGAGCATGTATAGCCACCGGAACGATTTGTGCACAATCCATTGGGACTGCACTTGTTGTTTGCACACTCGTCAATATCGGAACAGGTGAAGCCATCGCCGGCGTATCCATTTGCGCACGAGCACTCAAACGAGCCTTCTGTATCAACACATTGTGCATGCTGCCCACATGGGCTTGAATGGCACTCATTCATGTTGAAGCATGAGTATCCATTTCCTTGGTAGCCTGTATTACAATCACATTCATAACCACCTTGTGTATTGATGCACTGCGCATTGACATGGCATGTGTTGTCACCTGATAGACATTCATTAACATCGGAACAGTAGAAACCAGTGCCCGAGTAACCATCGGCGCAAGAGCACGTGTACGTTCCGTCTTGGTCAATGCACTTGGCATTGGAGTGACATTGATGAGAACCAGCAGCGCACTCGTCGATATTGGCACATGTGAATCCATCACCAGCATAGCCAGACTCGCACTGGCACTCGAATGAGCCTAAGCTATCAATGCAAATTGATTTTGAATCACATCCATGCGTGCCTGTGCGACACTCGTCAACGTCAACACATGTGTCACCGGCCTTCTCGAAGCCCGTCTTACAAAGCACTTCAAAGACACCGTCAATATCGGAACAGAAAGAGTTCTCCGGGCATTCAAAAAGGGCACGATCAGCCTCCAAGTCATTTGTACATGAAACGCCATCGCCAGACCAGCCAGGAGGGCACTTGCACGAGAAGGAGCCTAGCTTGTTTCGACAGATTGCAGCTTCGTGACAGTTATTTGTTCCAGTAGAGCACTCGTCAACATCGTCACAATACTTTCCACTGTACCCACTATTGCATTCGCATGAATATCCACCGTCGTTATTGATGCATTTCGAGTTTGCTTGACAAACATTTTGAGCACACTCGTCAACATCCTGACATGAACCATTGACTTCTTCGTAGCCCGATTTGCAGACGCACGTGTAACCGCCTAGCTTGTTGGAGCATACACTTTGCTCGGAACAATTGTCCAAGCCCGATTGACACTCATCAATATCCTCACATGTTTTGCCATCACCGACCATGCCTGGCGGACATCGACATTCGAATGATCCAACTGTGTTGGTACAACGGGCAACACTGGCACAGTTGTTGTCACCTGCGCACTCGTCAACATCAGCACATGCTAGCCCGTCGCCCGAGTAACCAGCTTGACAGGAGCAAGAAAATCCACCGTCAAAATTGCGGCAATTAGCATTTGGTCCGCACGGGTTTGAATGGCATTCGTTAATATCGCGACAGTTATTGTTAATCTCAAAGTATCCGTCAGCGCACGTACAATAGTGGCCGCCGTCGGTATTAGTGCAAATGGAGTTATTCGGGCAACTTGATTCTGCCATGCACTCGTCAACATCAACACACTTGTCGCCGCGCTTCTCGAAGCCAGAGTTACATGTGCAAGTGTAGCTACCTACAGTGTCGGCACATGTGGATGCGGCATCACACACATTAGTAGCGCATTCGTTGATGTTTGAACACGTTTTCCCGTCGCCGATGAAACCAGCGTTACAACTACAGATGAAAGCGCCAGGTGAATTTGAACATGTGGCATTAGAATCGCAGGGGTTCAAGTTACATTCATTGATGTCTTCACAACCATTCTCATTCATTACATACCCACTGTGGCATGTGCACTCATGAGAACCATAAATGTTATTGCAAGTGGCATGAGCACCGCACGGATTTTCCTGACACTCGTCAACGTCGTTACAAACAAGACCGTTGCCAGCAAAACCATTACCACAAGAGCAAGCGAAGCTACCAGCACTGTTCAAGCACTTAGCATTCGCATCGCATGGATTGCCAAGGCACTCGTCAATGTCGGTACAGGTGAAACCATCACCCTCGTATCCATCTTCGCAAGCGCAGCTGAATGAACCAACAGTATTTGAGCAGGATGCTGACTCGCTACAAACATCGGTTTGACACTCATCAACATCTTCGCAGTTGATGCCATCACCAGCGTAACCAGCATTGCATTTACAGTTGTAACTTCCCTCAGTGTCAACACAAGTGGCAACTTTGCTGCATGCGTTAATGCCAGTTGAGCACTCGTTAATATTGACGTATTCGCCAGTTGCGGCAAACAAGGAGTAGCCAATAGCTGCCACACATTGGAATCCGCCACTAGTGTTAACACACTCTCCATTGGATGAACAAACTTCGTTCATCAGACATTCATTAACGTCTAAACAAGTCAGTCCATTGCCGCTGAACCCGTCGCGACACGAACATGCATATGATCCTGGCAAGTTCTGGCACTCGGCATTAATACTACACGAGTTAGCACCCAGGCACTCATCATTGTCAGAGCACACTTGTCCGTTGCCGAAATATCCGGCCATACATTGACAAGTGAATGAGCCGGCTACGTTGACGCATTTCGCGTTTGCATCACAATTGTCGAAACCAAGGGTGCACTCGTCGATGTCGACGCATGTCGCACCTTGTTTTTCAAAGCCACTGACGCACAAGCACTGATGCGAACCAAGTTGGTTTTCGCAGATTTCATGCTCACCACATGGATCATTTTGGCACTCGTTAAAATCGATACAGCTGTAGCCATCTCCCTGGAAACCGCTGTCACATGAGCATGTGTATGAACCCTCGGTGTTGTCGCATGAGGCGTTTCCGCTACACTTGTTATTTTCGTCGCACTCATTAATATCTGAGCAGGTCTGACCGCCACCAGTGTAACCGGTTTGACATGAACATGTGAAGCCGCCCACTGAGTTCACGCATGATGCATTTGCTGAGCAAGTGCTTTCGAGCTGACACTCGTCAACATCGCTGCATGTGTGGCCATCACCTTGGAACCCTTTGTCACAATAACACTCAAACGCACCAATTGTGTTTCTGCATTCCGCATCCGAATGACAGTTGTTATCACCCGTGGCACACTCGTCGACATCAACACAATTGACGCCGTCGCCAATGAATCCTGTCTGACATGAGCAAGTGTACGATCCATGCGAGTTGTTGCATGTTGCGTTAACATCACACTCATTAGCATTCTGACACTCGTCAACATCGCCACATGTGATGCCATTGCCGACGAATCCATCCTTGCATTCGCACTCGTAATTGCCAATCGTATTGAGACAAGATGCATCATCGTCACAGGAGTGTGAACCGATGCGGCACTCGTTAATATCAATACATGTGCCACGTTCGTTCAACTCATATCCAGTGTTGCATATGCATTCGAACGAACCAGCTGTGTTTTGGCATGAGGAGTTGGCAGAACATTCAGTTTTGGCATTTTGACACTCATTTATGTCGTGACAGTCGACACCGTTGCCAATGTAGCCAGACTCGCATGTACACGCGAAAGTGCCCTGGTGATCTGTGCAGATTGCGTTTGCCGAGCAATCGTGTTGATTGGTTTCACATTCATCTACATTGTTGCATGACTTACCGTCACCGGTGAAGCCCGGTTTGCATGAACACTCAAAACTGCCCGCCTTATTCGCACATGATGCGTTTACGTCGCAATCATGAGTTTTTCGGGAACATTCATTGATATCAAGACAAACATCACCTGTGCCAATATATCCACTGTTACATGTGCAGCGATATGAGCCAACAATGTTTGAACATGAAGCATTGGCGGAACATTCGTGAATACCGGTTTCGCATTCGTCAATGTCTTTGCATGTTGTTCCATCACCCGTGAAGCCCTTGTTACAAGTACATGTGTTTTTGCCCGGCATGTTCGAGCAATGGGCGTTTTGGCCGCAACTGTGAACGCCCAACTGACATTCATTGACATCTTTACAGGTCTGGCCGTCGCCCTCAAAACCACTCAAGCATGAGCATACATAGGTACCTTCTATGTTGATGCATTCAGCGTGAATATGACACGAAGAATCACCGGGGACACATTCATTTTGATCTTCACAAACTATACCGTCTCCGGCATAGCCCACGACGCACTCGCACTGGTAACTGCCAACTGTGTTCTGGCAGTCGGCAAATTCACTGCAGTCATTGGTGCCAGACACACACTCGTCAATATCGTCGCAAGTGAAACCATCTCCACTGTACCCGGAGTGGCATTGGCAGTTGTACGTCCCTTCAAAGTTCAAGCACTCCGCATTAGATGAACACATGTTACGATAGTCGAGACACTCATTCACGTCCACGCATATTTGTCCATTATCAGTGTATCCGTCGCGGCAAGTACATGTGTAGCTACCATCAGTGTTGGCGCAATCTGCGTTCTCATCACATGGATTATTGGCGCATTCATTGACATCAGCACATTCCACACCGTTACCTGTGTATCCCTTTTGACAAGAACACGTGAAACTGCCGTCAGTATTGCTGCAATCAGCGTTAGAACTGCAGTTATCAGTTTCTGACGCACACTCGTCGTTATCGTTGCACAATTTGCCGTCGCCGTTGTACCCATTGTTACAACGACAGTCATAAGAACCAACCAAATTGGTACACGTAGCATGCGTCGAGCAAGTGGTAGGTGAAAGACATTCGTCAACATCAGTACATGTAGAGCCATCTCCAGTAAAACCGTTTAGGCAGGAGCACTCATAACTGCCAAAAGTGTTTGAGCAACGCGCATTTTCAGCGCAAACGTCGTCAAGACACTCATTAACATCGTCACATTTGCCATCGCGGTCTGTGAAACCTGCGTCACAGTCACATTTGTAGCCACCACTAGTATTTTGACATGTTGCATGCTGTTGGCAAACATTGTTGACACACTCATCAACATCGTTGCACTGTTGACCATTGCCTTTATAGCCACTGTCACATGTACAAGTATAAGATCCATGTGTGTTTGTGCACGAAGCGTTCTCATCACATACGTTACTCGCACATTCATTCACATCTAGACAGGCATCGCCGTCAAGGAAGAATCCGTCCTTACACGTGCAAGTGAACGATCCACTTGTATCCTTGCACAACGCATCCACTTGACACGGATTCATCAGACATTCGTCGACATTCTCACACGTAACTCCATTACCTTCATACCCGTCATTACACGAGCAAGTGTATGAACCGAACGTGTCAAGACATTGAGCATCGAACGAACACTTAGCGGCGTCGGTGTCACACTCGTCAACATTATCGCACGTGACTCCATCGCCCTCAAAACCTGAATCACACAAACATTCAAATGATCCATCATTGTTAATACATGAGGCCATTTTGCTGCAGTTATGTTTGTTTGAATCATCGACTGAGCACTCGTCAATATCGCCACAGGTGAATCCGTCGCCGCTGTAACCGGCGTTGCACATACACATGAAAGCACCCTCGGTGTCCGTACATTGGGCATTTGTCGAGCATGGCGAACTTTCGCACTCGTCAACATTATCGCAACTCATGCCATCACCGACATAGCCATCGGCACACTGACAAGTGTAACTGCCACTGGTGTTCGAGCATAGTGCGTTATCACTGCAGGCGTTATTACCGCGACACTCATTAACATCATCGCAGAAGACGCCGTCACCTGCATAACCAACGTTACATGCGCATTCGAAACCACCTGGTGTGTTTATGCAGTTCGCTGAACTACTACAGTTATCAGCGGCCATCGCACACTCATCAATGTCAATGCATTGTTTGCTCTTGTTCATTCGGTAGCCATCTTTACACAGACACTCAAAGTCGCCTGATTTATTCACGCAATAGCTGTTTACACCACAAGGTTTGTTCGAGCACTCATCGATATCGATACACTCGAATCCATCACCAGTGTATCCACTGTTGCATGTGCAGGTGAACGAGCCATCTGTGTCTGTACATTTAGCAGCATTGCTACATGAGGAAGATTTACACTCGTTTACATTGGTGCACGTATGACCGTCACCCATGTATCCAGTATTGCAACCACAGTCATAGCTGCCGACTGTGTTACTACAACCGGCATTGGCGTCGCATGTATTTTCACTTGAACATTCATTGACATCATTGCAAGTTATACCATTACCATTGTAACCGACAAGACAGGTACATGTGTAACTACCGACGCTGTTTTGACAAACTGCATCAACTGAGCAGTTATTATCGGCGGAACACTCATCCACGTCAACACACATCATGCCGTCACCGGCATAACCATCTTGGCAGGCGCACTTATAAGATCCGATCGTATTTTGACATTTGGCTGCCTCGTGACAACTGTGTGTACCTCTCGTACATTCATCGATATCAGTCACGGTGACCCCATCGCCTTCGAATCCACGCTTCGGTGCACAATTAAAGGTGCCAAGCTCGTTGTGGCAGTCAGAATGAACGGAACAGTTATGCTCACCGGTACTACACTCATTGATATCGATGCACTCGTTGCCTGTGCCTTCATAGCCCGAGTTACACGCGCAGCTATAATCACCAGGGTTGTTGGTACATGATGCGTTGCCATCGCAGCTGTTCACACTGGCACATTCGTCAACATCCAGACATGATTGACCGTCACCGGTGTAGCCACTGTTACACAAACACGAATAACCTCCACGTGTGTTTGTGCAGGTTGCATTTGAATCACATGAGTTATCCGACTCGCACTCATTGACATCATCACAAACGTCACCTGATCCATTGTACCCATCATTACAGGTACACTCAAACGAGCCGACCGTATTTTTACAAGAAGCGTTTTCATTACATGGTTTCTGCTCACATTCATCTTCGTCAACGCACTCGTGGCCACTGCCAATATATCCGACGTTGCATTTGCACTTGTATCCGCCGTTTGTGTTGGTACACGATGCATTTGCATCACAAGGCGAGGATGAACACTCGTTAATATCAGTGCACTTTTGTCCATTGCCTTGGTAGCCGGACAGACATGTACAACTGAACGAATCCATCGCATTGGAGCATCGTGCATTTACCGAGCAATCGTGGGAGGCACGCGCACACTCATTGACATCGGTACACACAACACCATCACCTTCTGTGCCATCTGAGCACGTACAAGTGAAACCACCGTCATTGTTTGTACAAGACGCATAGGCGTGGCAATTATGTAAATTAGCGGTGCACTCGTCGACATCAACGCAATGCTTACCGTTACCGGCGTAGCCACTGTCACATTGACATGTGTATGACCCGACAGTATTAGTACATGATGCGTTAGACGAGCACGAATTATCGATACTACATTCATCAATGTCAATGCAGGAAACGCCGTCGCCGGCGAATCCATTGTTGCATGA
>SCLD01089015.1:0-13710 GCA_004367895.1 Oikopleura longicauda | reverse complement strand
TCACGTTGGCATTTTTTCAAGCTCATTTAAGAATATTTCACAGGATGTCAAAGTTCTTGAGGATGTAAATTTCTCGCAATGTATTCAATATGCCAATCTTAGTCCCTTAATAACGGACAACATTGAACTCGAAGGCTTTTTTGATGACTCATCATCTTTTTTTGACGAAACCACTCTGATTGAAAAACAAACATCATATCATTTATCAAATCGCCCTAGCACACTTGATATCAAATCGACTGAATGGACAAAGCAAGAAGCAAATAACCGTAATTATCAAATGAGTTTGAGAAGGATGGCGGAATATAATTTAAACTTGTACGATATATTTGAAGGTGAAGAAATAACAATTGTCAGAAATGTTATCATTCAAATGAATTATTCGAAGCAGTGTTTAGACAAGACACTGAATTTAATACAGTCAAATCAAGATGCCGATAATGTTATTCTCCAAGCTGTTCAATCAAGCAGTGAAAGCAAAAATTTGAAGATAGAAGTAAATTGTTCGCGAATAAGTGACGCCTATCTAGAAAGCACGAAAATTCATTTGCCATTTTGGTTTATGCTTCACGAGATTTACGGCTGGTATATGAATCAAGAAGATAGAAAATACATTGACGAACAAGAAACAAAAAGACTTTTTGTCAACATTTTCATCAATAATTTTGAAATGCAAGAAGCAGCGGTAAATATTTAATTTCACTTCATTAGTAAAAAATTCATTTATTGATTCAACATCCTTTGATTCTATTGCTTTAAGAAAATTTGGTTTCATCAAGATAAGGATACTGCACATATTTCCATTTTGGTTCAAAATATTTTAAATGAAATTTCAACCTGTAAGTTCACTAGCAATGCTGGTCATCAAATCACTAAAGAAAAGATTCTGAATCTTCTTAATCCAAATAAGTGGTTATGTGATCAAATAATTAACATTTGCTTGGAAGAAATAGTGTCTCCAGATGTGATTTTAAAAGACACGTTTTTCTTCGTAGAACTCATTTCCAAAAAAGAAAGATTGTCTGCTCCGAAATGGAATTCAATTTTCGAATCATCAAAAACATGGGCGATCCCAGTGAATCTTGGTTGCCATTGGTTACTGATGGTTCTCAGAAATCAAGTTGACAGACTGGAAATTGAGTTTTGGGACTCTTTACCAACTAATCAAAGTATGGAAAAATTGCGGATGTTATTGTTCGATTCTTATAATCGGTTCACCTTTGCGAAAAAAGAATTGTCCTTCGCTGTCAATGCTGATTGTTATATCCAAAGTGATCAAAGCAACTGCGGTGTTTTTATGATAAGTAACATCATTTCACTTGTTAGAAAATTAAAACCCTGTAATATTTATCCCGAAGAAGCCAGACTTGCCATCACGTTAATGATTTTTCGATCGATTCGGCGGCTGTGAATAGATGCATAATATTTTGAAAAGCTTTTTTATTGAATAAATAAAATCTAGAATCGTTTTCTGATTTGGAAATACTCAATAATAAAAATAAGAATCTCAAATACAAATCGTATATGGTTGAAATCGAATTTGTTAATGGAACGCATATAAATCTTTTTATTTTATCAATTTCGGAACAAAAGAGTGTTAATTGTAATTGCAAAATGATGATTTATGAATCATTATTTAAACCTTATGAAAAAAATTGAACAGAACTTGTTATGCTTTTTTCTTAAATTAAATTTTTATATACATTCTTATAATTACAACACTGGTGGTCAATTAGCATGAAACCACTTAGCGTGAAATTTCGGCAAGAAAATTTTGTAGCAGGAAAGTGATCGGTTTGAAAAAGAATAGAAACTGAAAATTTCACTTGGTCAAATACGGTGATGCTTGTTTCTAAGTTAGAGCTTGTTTCCAAGTTAAGCTAAACACATGTTTTATTCGCTGGATTTAAAAATCCTGGTTTTTCCAGAATTAAACCTTATCATAGCAATATAAATCATACGCTTTAATATATCAGGTAATCGCGATCGAAACTTCCCAGCTGAAAAAGTTGTAAATAACCATGTTATGTTAATCAAAGACTGAAGTCTCTTTTTTTGAGATAGATTTGGTGACCAAGATTTTCATCAGAAAGCCAGATAAGAATAATGTGTAATAACAAAGACTTTTTGAGAAATAACGTTTCGAAGTAGGAATTTTTATACGCCGAATTTGCTCATATTTGCACAAAAGTAACTTCAAGGGTTAAGATTAAGAATGAAAAAAATTAGAATTCAAAATTCGAAACTTTAGGGGGGACTTGTCCTCCTCTGAAAATAAGATGTCGGATGATTTTTTTTTTGAAATAAATGAAACCTATAAAAACTGATTTTAACCCACTTTTGAGGAAATTTTTGATAATTATTTGTTATTTCTAGAATTATTTTTTATTTTTGGAATGTTTAGAAAATAGGGAGACGTGACATGTAATCTTCTGGTGGAAAGGGCAGTTGGATAAGTCTGAGAAGTTAGAAAGTCTGAAATTGGAAAGTTCTGGCCGAAGTTGGAAAGGTGAAAGTTGACGATTCAGTGTATTGACCCCAACCTTCTTTGCACAGACTCTTAACCAAATCGCAATGAGCCTTATTCTAAATGCACTGATCCGAACCCTGATTGCACCCTAGCGCCAAAAGCACCGTTACCCTAATTGCACTCTTACTTTTTCGAATGCACTAAAGATATGAGTCTCAAATGCACGGGCCGTTTGCTTTTTAGAGCCATCCACATTCAGTTGTTTACCGTCTACTGTTATCCCAAAGACCGACAGGTTTTGATCCTACCTGACGGTAAAGTCTGTCTTCCTTCATTCTTTTAGACCATGCCTGAACAGCCTTTCGGCCGTCTACATTCGACCCTTTAGACGAGAGTCAGGTGAACATGGACATGAACTTAAAAAAACACTGCTCTCCATGATCGTGGCGTTGACATGGAAACAGTCACGATTCTTGATTTTCGAAGCCTTTGATCGTATACTTCCAGTCACGATCGTTCGTACGATCGTTTACTTTAGAATGATATTTTAAACCATCCCCGGTTGCATAAAAATGGACGTAGCACACTCGGTTGTTCAAAAATCGCGGCGTGGACATTGACAATTTCGTCTTTTGGACTGTCCTATTTCCCAGATTGTCCATTTGAAAAGACTGAAGTGGACCATTTCAGTCTTTTGGAAGGTCCAGTTTATCTGAGCTATAGCCAATCAGCTTTTGCGAAACACGGAAAAGCGATTCTCACCATCTGATATACATAGAAAACAGTTACCCTGGGTAACTCAACCCCCATTACGTAGCAATAATTTCAATAGAACTTTCCGGTGATCTTTTAAAGTTTAAAAGTAGCTTTCCAATTTCATTTGAAACATTCCAACTTCTTCAGTCATATTCCAATTTCAGTTGAACTTTCCAACTTCAGCCCGAACTTTCCAACTTCAGCTTCAACGTTCTTACTTCGGCCCAAACTTACCAACTTCGGCTCGAAAATTTCCATTTCGATATTTCCAATTTCATATCAGACTTCCCAACTTGAAACTTTCCAACTTCTCGTTTTTTGCAATCTTCTTTTCCAACTACACGTATTCCGTGAAATAGCATCGTATTATATAAGTTTCATATTAGTCCAATACTTAACGAGGTGTAGTACGACTGTAGTAAGTGTAAAATATCGGTATAGTAGTCCTATGAAGTAGAAAGTTTAAAAGAAAAATGAAAAAAAAATATAATTTTGATTGTTGCTTCGATCAAATCAGCGAAGTTCAGATAAATCGGTGTTCAACAATCCGTAGAACATGCTTTTTGTACCACGTTATTTGTCAACCCGAAACCCTCTGTAAATGAGTTTTGGGCTATTTTTTAAAAAACTGAAATCCTACTTAGAACCACTCTCGCATAATGGAAACTTTATTTTACAATTGAATTTCAAAATTTAAGCTTCACAACAGGCCATCGCACCATGAAACTTCAGTATTTTACTCCCCCTGGATTTCGGACGACTTCCGCTACAACGTAAAAAACAAACTTCCCATGACTCAAAACTTATAAGTCATACCTCATTCGATAGAACAGCGATGGAGCTAAATTTAATCAGGAGGAATTTATCATTCTTCCTGAACACGGATGGGCCGTCTACGCAAAGTTGAGAAATAGGTTAAAAACCGGTTTGGACACCATTTGGAATCAAGAATTGGTACCAAAATATGTGAATTTGAATTCTTTTTCATTTCAAATGAAATGAAACAACCCACGCAATGATCCGCCGACGAAAAATAGAAAAATCTTATATTCTAGGTTTTGGCACTTTTTTGAGACCCCATAATGCAATTTGAAGCATAAATGGAAAACTCTGAAATAATGTCTTAAGATGTTGTCCATGTTAATATTAAGGAGTGCGAAAATTACATAAAATGACGTAAAAGCGAAAATTCGAATTGCAGGACAATCCAGAAATCCTAGTTCAGGACATGTCAATATATGCACAAATTTCGAATTTAAATTTCATCACGACTTTAAATCAATTCGAAAATTTTGGATTCGCCCACGAAAATTTTAAAACCTTGATTTTCTCTTAAATGCGTAGACAAAGATAGACTTCTGATTTGAAATTCGAAATCAACGTAAAATTCCGCTTCAAATGATGTATATTGATATATTATTCATTCAGGTCTTGCCTACGTTCTCAAGATTTACATACATCTTCACGCCAACGCGATTTGAGTAACATAGAAAAATTTTATATGAATCATATATCAATATACATCATTCGAAGCGAAAGTTTACCTTGATTTCGAATTTAAAGTTTGGAAATTTATCTTTGTCTACGCATTTAAAAGAAAATCAAGGTTTTGAAAAGAGAAGGAACTCTGGATTCTCTTATGTCCTGAAATTCGGCTATTCGTTATAACATCATTTTAAATAACTGCGACACTCCCAAGTTTGAAAACAAACAACATCGCTAGACCTTCTTTCAGAATTTTTCATTTTTGCTCCAAATTGCATTATGGGGTCTCAAAAAAGTGCCGAAACCTAGAATTTCAGATTTTTTTATTTTGCTTCGGCGGATCATTGCGTTGATTGACTCATTTCATTTGAAATGGAAAAGAATTCAAATTCACACATCCTTGAACGTCCAAAAAATATTCAAAAGCTGTCATCTCTGTCCTATTCATGGTCTCGGAAGTTTTTGTCCTCGGACATCGTCCCGTCGAAATTAAATTTCAAAATAAAGATTTCATAATGACTCGCAAAATAAATAGTAATATTGTTTTTGTAAATTTCTGTTAAATCGAATGAAGAATGCATGTTGGTGAAATATTACCTTGGTGTAAAATTTCTGCCCAATCACAAATCTATCACAAATCTACCACTCGAATGTATGTGAGTGGAGTATATTTATGAAAATTTATTAACAACTCGATTCATCAACATCACTATAGCCCATTGGCGACCTCTTTTGATCGTAAAATATTCGCACAAATAATTGCCGACGAAAATAATAACCTCTCAAGAGAAAAACAATGAAAATATTTGAATATTTTGCGAATATAGTCTTCTTGATTGAAACAAGCGGTTGCGAAGCAGGTATCGTTTTGAGTATTTTAACCTGAAAGATTTAAATAAAACTTCGAAGCAACATAGAAAACATCACCCATAATTCTTGGCAAATGTGCTTTGATCTTTAATATTCAATTGGAATCGCTTAAAAATGACGTCACGTACAAAAATAACTCTCGACCTAATCAAAAATCGGCCCTCGAATGAAATTTATCATTAAAAAAATGCCATTTCGAATGACTGTCAGTTTTTAAAGAAGATCTTATAGATCAGAACACCTTCATTTTGAATTTTTTCGGAGAAGGGATATACTTAAATGATACCTTATGAAAAAATCTTGAATGAATATTTTCAAAAACTGGTCATTGATTAGAAATTTACATTTCACGATGAAAAATCTTTAGCATATGACATTTGGCATGGTGAACCATCATTGGCAATGATTCGAAACAATGCAGGGAGATATAATGAGAGATACGGCCTTGGAAATATGTTCGATAAAAGTCCTAGTACTTTTTGGTTTTCTGATTCGATTTATTCATCAAAAATTAAGACAATTACGATAGATTTTTTTGTAAGTTAAAAATGCTTTGAGATTCACTAAATATTTCTATAATTACAGAATCCAATTATGTTTCGAGAATTGACAATTCAAAAACCTCGTGGAAAAAAATATAAAGATCAATATCTCAATGTTTGTCTCGTATTGAACAATGATATTCGTAACGAAAATTGTACAGGTAAAATTTCCAACAAAGAAAAAAAAAATTAACGTAGTTTTGTTTAGATTTGAAAACTGGCTGGAAAAAAAGTAAGGATACACAATCCATCAATTGGCTTAAACTGAAAGATAATGTGCGAAACGTACAATTGAAATTCAAAGACATTGGATTTGGTAAAAATGCATATATAGCCGATCTCAAAATTTTGTTTAATTCAAAGTCAGAATTTAAAACAGGTGTGTAACAAAAAAAAACAGAAAAATCTTCGATGACTATTTCGTCTCTTCGATATCTCAACGGTATGAGCACGTCCGCGTCATCTTGTCAAAGGGTGAGGAAGTATTAAAGCTCTTATTTGAAACGTTCTGTTCAAGTGAAATCGGCCGACGACGAACGTTCTTCAAAGGGGTGTAGCTTATAAGGGTTAGATGCACAGATGCATCAAAGTAAGATAAGCGCGTCAAAGAACTTGGAAATGGCTTGTTCTAGAATAATTTTGAGATCAAATTCTGAATTTTCGCATAAAGGAAAGTATTGAAACGATCATTTATGGTTCTTAGGCAAAAATCAGATGAGTACTGAAAAGGCTAAATGACCGTTCCTGGTAGTTTATTTCGACTAGTGATTGTTCAAGGAACCAAGTCAAGAGATTTAAATCATTTCTATATGGATGAGATGACTTCGAGAGTTCTTATATGCTATTCTATTTTGGTCGATTTTTGAGTTTTCATAAATCGTCGCTCAAATTCATCTCTTGACTATCGGAATACTTATTTATAACTTTTTAAGTGTTATCAGACATAATCGCACGAGATTTTTTTTTTCGATTTTGTTCGAATTTTTCCATTAGATTATGCTCGCGGATTGAAAGATCAAGTAAGAACCATAAGCGCACCAAATTGGTATCAGATTGACAAAACATATATCATTTTAAAGATAAATCGGCTGATTTTATATCTATCACATCTACGCTATGAGTGCTAAAAGATAGAACTTGTCGAGCATAGATGGGATAACAAAAGCCGACCAATCCATGAGGTCTCTTACCATGAGGTCTCTTAACGAAACCTGTAACAATGATAAAAGTTTACTGCCAAAGGTCACACTGAGGCACCTCGCCCCGATCTAGAACAGATCATAGCAGGATGAGCACGCGTGCCTCAAGTTTGCCGTCATTTACGATAACTAAGTTTGCCACGCCTCTAGCTTGCCTCACTTTTTGAAACTAAGTTGGCCCTGCCTTTAGTTTGCCGGTGGCAAGCGTGCCCCTGCCCCTGCCTCCACTAAGTTCGCCATGCCCGTCCAACTCTGGTACATATAACACTGAGACGTTTCAAAATATGTTGTTATCGTTTTATAAAACTTTATTTGGTCTCAGTTTGATCTGTCCTAGATCGGGGTCGAAGTGTCTCAGTATTACCTGTCTCGATCAAGACACCGTGGCGCAGATAATCTAAAGGGAGTTCCTGTCGATTTCCTTTACTTTTCCTGATTTTGATAATAAGTTCGATTATAAAAATCGAGTAAGTTTGGCGCTACTGATGTGGCATTTTTGAATTTAGCACTAAGCTCAAAAAATGGTATGTTCAATAGTATGTTATTATAGTACCCTTTGAATAGTATGTTATATTTAAAATGTTCAAACATTTTGATGTCTCATATCACATTTGATACTAGTGAGCATCACACAATCTAATGTTCAAATTCTCAAAAATCTCGAAATAATCTCGTGCGATTATGTACAACGCGGTCGTTACATCAAGTTATGCATCTTACTTGATTAGTATTTTGGTGCGTTTAGCTTGCATAATTGTACTTTATCAAAAAAACTGACATCCGTAACTAAGTTTTTTCAGTTTAAACGGAACCTTTCCCATGGAAAAAGCAGAATCAACATCATTCGTTCATGATGGTGTAACAATGACTGAATATGAAAATGATCCATTTATTGTTGGCAATTACAATCATAGTGAAGTTGAGTTCATGCATTCGGATCATGAGAAATGGTATACTGCTACTCCCTTAACTTTCGGAACCAGAGAAAAACGAATTTTTGGATATGCGGCAGTTTCCAGACCTGGTCAAGTCTTTATTATTGGCGGATGCTGCTTTAATATTGATCAAGATCGTTCTCAAAGGGTTATCGTTTATCAAAATCATCAATGGGGTTTTTTTGGGAAGCTCAATCGAGAACGAATAAATTTTATGACCATCACATATGGAACTGATGTGCTTATTATTGGTGGAAGAGAATCATTTTCTCCAAAGTATGTTTAGCAATTTTCTTATTACGACGTGGGGGTGACAGATTTTTAATTTGAATAATGCATTTATTTCAGTTCTAAAACTGAGATTTTTTCAATGATTGAGGAATCGAATACATCGAATCCTGAAATTGAAAGCATGGCTTTGCCGAATTCAATGTTTTTAAATGGAATAGCGATTAAACAGAATAATACAGAAATTTGTCAAGAGACTCAATTAGGAACGAATAAAAAAATAAAAAGCAATTTGGATTTCAGACTACGATTTTTGGTATACGGGAGGCACAATCTGAATTCAGGATGTCGACATAGGAACACTTAAACTAGTTATTCATGAAACTTTAATAGCTCTTAGATGCGTTTTAAGATTGAGCCTCGCGACCTTAAATGAATAAAAATGCATGTCACATGCAGCATGTGACATTAGGTTCGTCAGAGCTGACCAATTTTGGAAATATATATTTATTTTTCAACAGATTTGGATACATCTGGATATTGGTTGGAAAAAACACCATCACCAGATCCAAGGCAATACGGTTTAACCGACGATTACATCTTTGTCGAACGCGAATGGGGATCATTATTCTACAAATATGTCGGAAAAGTAGAACAATACGAATTAGAGAATCTTTGCACACACTATAATGGATGGAGGTCGTCTCAAGCAAAGTTACCGATTCCGCGATTTAGAGAAGAGAACGAATTTTATCAAAATCTTTTTGGCTCCGGGGTTGATGGCCAGGGCATATGGCTTGATGTATCATATGATGCCGAAACAGGAATTCGAAGTGCAAATCGAAGCAACCAGTGGCTACTTCGAGGCAACCAGTGGTTTGTGAGATATATTCGCAGATTCACCGAAGAAAAAGATACGAGCAGCTATATGTCCAACGAAGAGTATGTCGAGCTAAATTATACTGATTGGGTCAACTTTGATCTAGAATCAAGTTTGATTTTTGGTCACGATCATTTTGGGCCATTTGATCATGTTTTTATGGCATCTGATGGTAGCTGGCAAGTGGCACACGATGACGATTTGTTTGATGCATTTTGTGTTTACAACATTCCAGATGAAAATCCTTTAGATTGTCAGGCAGGGATGATCGAATACGAATATTTGTTTTGTTCGTGTTCTGGTCATAAGGGTGTTTCTGAATGACTATCAAATTGGATTATCTGAATTTGATATTATATCAGATTACACCGCGCCGAAATCAGCTGGTTCAAATTTCCCTGGAACCTTAATTTCATCGGAGTCGGTGAAAATTCTGAGAATCGACAGGAACATCCTTAATTAATCTTAGGGCAAAAATTCGTCTTGGGCAAGTTGGCGAACAAATGACATGTTTTTTATCCCTGATGTCAGAACGAATCATTTGGTCAATATACAAATAGAACAAGTCAGGAAACCAAGTGTGTTTGTCCGAGAATGTCCGAAGGTAAATATTGTGAAACAGACTCATGTTCACATTGTCAAAACGGAGGGTATTGCGATATTAACACAAAGAACAATCCAATTCCATGCATCTGTCCATATCCATTTTATGGTGAAAATTGCGAAAGTAAGTCTAAGATACACATCCACTTATTTTTAATTACCATATATGAGTAGAAATAATGTCACCTCGTCATACATAATATTAATTTAATTTATTTCTGATTTATTTAAGACTGGTCAATTTTACTGTTGGACAACCCTTCGGCAATGACGATCAATTCACTTGGTGAGTATAATCGTATAATATTTACTATTAACATAAGTTAGTTATGCATTTTTTTTTCGAAATTCGGATACACAGGTTGTTGTAATACTAGCCAGGTCATATTTACAACCCTAGTTCTAACCTTCTAAGCAACATTACTTCCAGTCCTGGCTGACTAACTGCCTTCCAACTTACTGAATTTTGACTAACTACAATCTCACTAAGTGCCATCCGATTAACTGATTATTAACTAACTGGAAGGAGAACTAAGTTGAACTTAAGGAACTTGTAGAAGGTTCATGCAAAAAAAAACAGAATAATTGGTTCAGCCACATTCTCAGAATAATCCCAAGCTTAAGACCATGTCTTGATGCCGAAATGAATTCAGGGTGCTTAACTAAGTGACACTGACCCAAATTTCACCCTAACCCTTATTTCACCGTAACCCTAATTTGAAGCTCAACCTTATTTCACCCTAACCTTAATTATACCCTAACCCTAATTTAAGTGATGATTAACCAACTGGTCATTCGACTAACTGACCGACGACTAACTGGTTTCTGACTAAGTGCCATCTTACTAAGTGGACAGATTAACTGACTGTAACACGTATGTTACTAAAGCATCGCTGAAACTTATTAGCGATGTATATTATTATCATTATGTGTATTGCAAACTGCCATTAAAACTAAAAGAAATCTTAAAGAAAACTAACTGACTATAACCCATAAGTTATGGCCCGTAAGTTGCTAGAAATGTTGAGGATAAATCTATATAGTATTCTATCCTTAAGTCTAAGCTAGAGTTACTGCAAGGTTCTTATAATGCAATTCTTAGTTTGAATATCTTGATTTGATTTTTAGGATCTGAGGGTCTTGATTTCAAATACAGTGAGGAATTTGTTATGGACGAAAATCTACAAAGAGGATGCAGTACCGTATTAGATGGCCTAATGATGTATTTCGGTGGTTATCCCAATACAAATAGCTATTACACGGTTGAAAATTTTGGATTGAGAACAAACGCTATGTCATTTGATTTTTACGATGGATCCTGCAATTCATTTTCAAGACCATCTCCGAAAGTTCTACTTTGTTTTAGTTCGTCCACAATGCCAACAGTTAACATATGTCATACGTAAGTTTAACCTGCTTCTTGGTCCTCGTTCTCGCCGGTTTTTACCCCAGAGTAGCGTACCCTTCGTACTCCTTAATCTTCGCGCTACGCTCCGGTAAAAATGGTAGTACCCCATCCGTACCCCCGTCCGTACCCCGTTCGCGCCCGGGAAAATTGGAACTGACCATTTTCAAGCTTTGATGGAGTCGAATTTCGAGAAGTAGATCACCGTTCACTGTTTTCCCACTCAGAAACATTTGGACTCGGAAACTATCGTGGTTTGGCATTAACAACTGGGTGTTCTCCGAATGAATTCGGTTGGAGAGATTGTAGCAGAAAAACGGAATTATTTGACATGGAAAAGATGCATTGGGTGGACCCATGGACCAATGAAACATGGTTCAATGAAACATCATGGGAAAGTGATTGGCCCTTTCCTGATTGGCCCTTCGGTGGGCTGATCCCTGACTATCCTTTCACCACATATACTGAGTATGTTTGATAATTGTTTTACAAAAATGAAGTCGTTTTTGTCATTAGAGTGCCGAAAATTTGAAGGATGTTAACCAATTTCCCGGCTTACAATATCGGTCGGATATAAAGTTTATTTGGGAGACTATCTGTAAATATAGATCAAGTAAGTTGATTGAGGCGAAACATGTGCTTTAGAATAAAAATAAAATTCCAAATAATAAAATAGTCACTCACAGTTTGACCATGGTAATGATGTGATCCCCAACCAATTTCTTCTGAAACTTCTTTCAAAATTTCGATGTTCTCAATGAACTTCTCATGTTAAGAAACATAACATCGAGTCGAAACTTTCGACTGGAAAGTTGAGCGTTCCGAAATTTAAATTCATTTAGCGGAATTTATCATTATTCAACGACTTCTACAGAGGACGCGGTTTTCGTTATTGGTGGTCGTCATACAGGGAAAATCGTTGCCGAATTCAAAGATTTTACTTGGCGAAAACTTTCCTATTTAAACCGAGGACGACGTCGTCCTGGCTCAATTCAAATGGGGCGCCAAACAATTATCATTGGTGGAACTCATGATGAGGAGTAAGTGAAAACTACGATTTAATTAACCATTATAGCCTAATTTATAGGCAAATATTGAGAAAATTTTCCACAATTCTAGGATTTGACCCAGTCATTTGTTGGAAAATTTTCCACATACGTTCTAAAAATAAGATATCTTCAAAAAAATCCAGAAGACCGACTGGTTAAAACTTCCAAATGCCTCTCCGAGTTTAAATCCTCGTGGAAAATTTTTCCACAAAACACACTGGGTCACACTCTGGGTCACCCCGGGGTGTTCAGCGTAGTAAATAATTGTTTATTCAGTTATGAAACAGGAGACTCGAACACATCTGAATTGAGTGAATGGAGTGAAAAATTATCTATAGAAGTCTGGGACTTTGAAACTGGAACGAACTGGTCAACTGAAGTGTCTGGACTAAAAAGACGATTATCTGAGGCGTTTGCCCTTTATTTTGTTGACACCAAATATTCTTACTCCTAATTTATAAAATGCTGGTGAGTACGAGTTTGGCTGTCAATTTTTTAAAGAGAAAAATCGGATTGACAAGGAAAAGTGAGAGAAAAAAAATTGACAGCGAAACTCGGGCTCGCAAAAATTTTATGTAAAGTTCAACAAAAATACAGTAGTACGCTTACTAACAAGTGTGCACTTCAGTGCTAAGTGTGCACTATAAATTAAGTCTATATTGCGAAAATGATCTGTGTTTGATTTTCAAATAAATGACTAATTTATCCAGAGAAACTTTTGAGTGACCAAATTGCGAAAGTCCGGAAATTTTTTGAAATGTCGGGTTTGTCGAAATGAGCGCTTACATAATCGACGATTATTAATCGTCAAATTGTGGAAAGTTATTTGATGTTTTCTGAAAAAGAGATTAATCGGGAGATCATACAGAGTCCGTATCAATTCCACAGCCAAAATCGACCTTCCACAGCCAAAAAATTGACATGCCTGTGGAGATATAATAACTATCCACTGCCTGTGAAATTATAAATATCCACAGTCAAAGTTTCGGGGTTAAGTTGAGACCGGACCATCACCCTTAATTGTTTTACGGGCACACCCATGTTGCTGATAATGTTGCTGATAAAATTGTCAGCAAAATACCCATGAATGTTGCTGATATGGTTTTAATGTTGCTGATATGGTTTTTATGTTGCTGATACGATCCAAATGTTGCTGATACTCTAACCCTGAAAATATGAATGGTTCCCAAAATGACCATGGCATATGAATTATGATATATAGAATATTGTATATGGTCATTTCATAATTTTATAATTTCAGGGTAAGGGTTAAGTATCAGCAACATAA
>SCLD01089004.1:0-13712 GCA_004367895.1 Oikopleura longicauda | reverse complement strand
CCGCAAAGTTTTGGTTAATCGGTTTTGGTAACGATTTCAACGAAGTCGGCGGGTTGAATGATACCAATACCGGTTTTGGTTCGATTTTCGGTTCGATTTTTGGTGCTTCGACTTTTGCCACGCATTCGTCTGGTACAAAGAAGGGGTCAGTAACTGTTTTTAGACCTTGACATCCATTTTCGGTTAAAACTTGAATGTTACTTTCCAGTTTTACAATGGCTTTTGCCATAATGTCAAGGTCACCTTGTTTGTAACCATTTGCGGGGCAGTACAGATTACATCTGATGGACAGCAACATTGGGTGAAGCCAGACAGTCAAAAATAGCTTTTGACCTGGTGCCTGAGTCGTTTCAGCCTTTTTAATCTCTAAATATTCCGCAAGAAAGATGGGATTCCAGAAGCAAGCCATTCCTTTGAAATTCCATCTCGCAATGAATTTGTCAATTTTGGATTTGATACTGATCAAATCAGTTTTCTTGACCGTAGTCAATTGTCTTTGTTCAACCTTTTGGTATTCGTCGGGTTTAGTTATGACATTTTTAATGATGCTACGATCATTTTCGGGTTTAAAAAGACGACTAATACCACTCATTTTGCTGCAAAGTACTCTATAGTGTGGTTAGTCGGTTCGGTTAGTATATAACTTATGTTACGTGGGCGTGATTATGTTTTTAAAATTTACTCAATTTGATTGGGTAATATATTCCTTGGGAATATTTTTAATTGTTTTTATCGTTTTTATGATTTTAAAATTTTCTTATTTTTAATTAAAATTAATTGATTAGATCAATTGTTTTTAATGTTAGACATTATTACAATCCGCAAAACTTTGAAATTTTTAATTTCGGGGTGCTTAATATTTGATATTAAGATTTTAACTTTTACCCAGGTATTGCGGTTTAAAAAATTTTATAAATTGTAATTGAGACCACGTGCTTAGCACGGAACTGGTTAAGAAACGGGTTTGGCCAATAGACGACTTTCTTTTTGACCACGCATTAGTGGTATAAAAGTTTCCGCAATTATTATTTGACTCAATCAGCTTCTGATTGAACTATTTTGAATAGTGAGCAATTTTCGCGATAAAAGGTAAGAATTGAATTTTTAATTTGGGATTAAGAATTTCTGATTAGATCAGACGATGGATTATTTATTTAAAAGCACACCCTTGGCATCTTTTAATCACAAACTTTTACCAAAATTTAAAATTTCGGAAATTGCGGAGCTAATAAAGAGATTTAAAATTTGCGGTCAACATCGGGTGCCAGAGACTCAAGATTATCTGTGGGAACCAGAGACTCCTGAATCTGAATTGCCGTCTTATCTTGCTGTAAAAAGGATTAAGAGAATGGACCGCAAGGAATAATTTAGAACTTTTTAACCCATAAGTTATGGATTAAATATAAACTATTAATATTTTAGCATAATTTATGACTCATAAAAATTTTAAATTTGTTAAAATAGTACTTGATTAGAAGTCCTAGTGCGCCTCCTGTGCGATGTCTTTCGGGTTATCTTCAATGGAAGAAGGGTGTGAAGCCGTCGGATTTGGAGGGTGTAAAATTTATAGTCAAGATTTTAATAAATTCGATTCTTTGCTTTATTCAACGATTTTTATTATTTCGATATTTGAAAAATGTTAAGCCTATGAGTAATTGACTTCAGCAAAGTAATTTTTAAAGATTATAAGTATTTATTATTTTATATCCCATAAGAATCAAATAATGAGTACTACTTGTCATTATGAGTGTCGAGGGGGTTCGGATTTTCATTATCCGTTGTACAAGGTTTTGATTTGTAATATTCCGCAAATATAATCTTTTCGTTTCTAGTGGTGGACCATGGACGATCAACATGTTAACTGGGCTGATTATCCCGTTGGTCATGTTGGACCTTTGGAGTCAGATGCTAATCTTGCTGCTGATGATGGTGCTGAAGTTGAATCTGTACAAGTTGCTGTTGCTGATGTCGGTAATTTGTCCGATGAACTTGAGGCTGACTTGGAAGATAAAGACGAACAGATGGATGAAAATGATGATCAAGGCGTTGATGGGGAGTTTGATCGCTGTAGTTATGGCGAATCAGGAATAGTATAAATCTGTTTATAAAGTATATATATTTATATATTTTTATCTGAATCATATAAATTATGTTTTTATTATTTCAAGATTCATTCTATATAAGATTCTGATGATGACATGCGCGAAATATGCGATGTCATTCGAAAAAATGATAAACCCGCAAATTCATCTTCTGAGGCTTCAGCTTCAGTTGCGGTAATTCCGACTGAAAAGTCGTTTTACCCGTTACAACTACCTTTAAATTCAAAAGAAACTGCAAGTATTCAAGCAGCTGCTTCGGAGGCTTCTTCAATTTCTATTGCTTGTAGATTTGGTTCTGATGCTGAAGCTGGGCTTGCTGGTTATGATCCAAGTAATTGGTTTTTCAAAGATGCTAAAAATCCAATCGATTTCAAGCCTGGAATTAAGGTAATTTGTGTAAAGCAAAAAAAACATTATTTTGTTTTATAGGTATCTCACCCTTTTACCTCTGATATCCGCAAGTTGATGGGCAATGGTGATCGTATGAAATTACGACAAGTGTCACTTAGGGATTTTGTTTTAAATGTTTATTCGATTTTTAAGGTTTAGGGGAAAATAAGGGAAATCTGTCATCATTTAAGTTCGGTATATTCTTATATATACATATTTATATTTTGTAACAAAATATATATATTTATATTTAAGGGATTACTGATTTGATTTGGCTTTTAAATATTTAAAACTTTTTAAAGAATTTTGGACCTTTGCCAAAATTTCAGCAAATATGGTCATGGTCAGGCTGATCCTCCTGGCATTGTCAATATGATCGGATCTCCTGATGTCTTCATGGTGGTATCCATTGCTGGTTTTTCAAAGAATAGCATCAAAGTGCCGCCTCTTTGTCTACATATTGTTCAATGGCTGTATACTGCAAAAGTTGAATGGACTACTATTGGTCTTGACGGCGAAATGGTTGAAGGATTAGCCCCAGTGTTTGATTATTTGATGGATCATACTTTATGCCATCGATTTCAACCTGTGATTAAATCTCCACAAGTTATTGCGGTCACTGGATTTGAGTCAAATCATTTTGGCTCTGGTGAGTCTCGAAGTCAAATGAGGTCAAATGAGGTCAATTCTCTTGAAATGGAAAGTCAAATGAGGTCAAATGAGGTCAAATGCAATTTTCATATGCCTCAGAGCGTAAGACTTGAGCATATGGGTGTTGAATCATCATCTCCACCTAAGAAAATTGCAAAAAAGGTTACAGTTTTGAATTCTGTTGTCAAACCTGTGGCTTTGCCCGCAAAAGTGAAAGATCAAAGCGACGCCCCCGTTTTTGCTGAACCTGATTCTGGATTTCAAGAATCTCATTCTTTGGAAGGGGAGGAACTTGTTGGTGATAATATATCCAGCAAAGTCAAATTGGTCGATTCAAAAGTTTTGGTTTCTTTGGTAAATCGATGTCCATGTATGGACAGTTTTGGTTCTCTTCCATTAGGGTGCGCTTGTCCAAAAATGGTCGATCAATTGGATATTGACACACCACAAGATGCTGCTATATTTGGACCGAAAGATCACGTGGTCCCCAAGATTGAGTTTGCTGGTTTGGATAAGCCTTTATTATTCGGTTCTAATCCAGTTGAACCAAAAATTATTCCGCAAGAAATTCAAATGAATCCACCTGTTTTACAACCTGCTGATCAAGTTGGTGTTGTACATGGTGGTGTTCAACAAATACTTTTTCCTCCTTTGCTGCCATCTACTCCACCGGTCAGACGTATACCTCCTTTATTCAAGTGGGCATCTCGCGTTAATCATCAAGCTGGAGATCCTGAAGCTCCCACTAGTGTTGAGCGACGAATGAGTTTTGTGGACTCTATCGGTAGCGTTCCTTATGATCGCGATGCTCAAGGGCGTGAGTATAAGGAACGACAAGCATATGAGTGGAAAAAGTTGCTTGGGTGAGTTCTCATTTAATAATGAGAACTGTTTAGGTATATATATATGTTTTATATATATATACGTAATCGCATTTACAATTCAGGCTTAAAAATGAAAATTTAGATTTCTATCTTAGATCTAAAGTTTTAATGAAAGTTTTGAAATTTCTCGTTTTGTAATTTTCTTTGATATATCCCATATATAAAGAAAATGACAATTTTGGTCAAAAATGAAAGCTTTGAAATTTCTCGGAATTTATCTTTTCTTCGATATATCTTATATACCGAAGGAAATGATGATTTGGGTAAAAATGAAAGTTTTGAAATTTCTCGATAATTTTGTTTTAACATCTCGAATTTACTTATTCTAGATTTCGTGGTTACAAGGCTCAAGTTGCGCATGAAAACCGCAAGTCAAAAATGAAGAAGAAGGAACGTGTCCACGCGTGGTTTTCGACGTCCGTCGTTATTCCACCAGATGATGTTCCAACTGATTCAGAATTTATTTCTGAGGTTATTTCTCGCGCATTCAAGGGTCGCAAGGTTTCTCGTCGAAAGGTGGCGCCCGCAAGTCAAGAGTATGAGAACTTTTTGAGTAAGTTTTAATTTTCGAACGCATTGAATGATAATGTATGATTCAAAGTTTTTATTTTCATTTTAAGGTACTTGGCCATCTGTTGAAAATAGATTGCGGCCAGAATTTTGGTCTGATGTTTACCAAAAGTCCAACTGGAAATCGCATTTTGTGGTACTTTCGCGAGTAAGTTTTGGTCCGACTAATTTAATCTATATTTAATAATGCTTTAGGCAACAAATATAATTGTCAATGGGACTGAAGACTTGCTGGTACCTTATGATCCGAATAGATATTTGGATGCTCCATCTGAGTTCATTTTTCATGATTTAGGAAATTTTTATAAGAATGAAATTATAATAGTCCGCAAAATGATTTTAATTACTTTTTTAAAAAAAATTTTAAAGATCCATGGACTGTTCATGGATATCATAATTATTTTGGCAAATTGTGGAGCGCCATGTTCGAGGCTGGTCCTGCTCAGATGATTCATAATATTATTCGAAGATCCGATGCTACTTCCTTGTGCCCTAGACGATCTGAATGGCAATTACATTGTACTAATGATAGTCAATGTATGGAATGTAGTATGGATTTCTTGGATCTTGCGGATACACACGAGATGTATCTTGCTGGTTGTCTGGGTCGTCATTTGGCCGCAAAATGCCCTTTCAAGTCAGGACGACGCCGAGTCGTTATGACTCAGAAGTTTGGTAATGTCGAATTCGATGATATCGATATTACAAAAATGGGCGAAAATACTTACGGTAACTTATTTGATATAATGTACAATATATCTGGATGATCGGATATATTTTATATTATATGGATATTTTAATTTTTATTGGCAAATCACGGAAACAAAATCGAATTAATTATTTTTGGGAAAATAATTTCATATTGGCAAATTACGGAAACAAAATCGAATTAATTATTTTTGGGAAAATAATTTCATATTGGCAAATTACGGAAACAAAATCATTTTTACGAATTTAGCTATTGGTAACAACCTTAAGGGGTTCTCAACTCGCATTTACGTTGGTGCTAATTATGGACGCACTCAAGCCGGACATAAAGAACGTCGGCGGCTCATGATTGAGGTAAAATAAAAATTCTTTAAAAATTTGGCAGTCCGCAATATTTTTATTTAGGCGATTATCATGCTTTGCATTGATAATTGTGAGGCCAAAGTGTATCGAACTGATGATATCGTGCAAGAATTGGATTGTTATTATTCCAATTCTTTTTCATCAAAATGGGGCAACTGTCGAAATTTTTATTGCAGCACGCGTCCAGGTCGTGGTTATCATGGTGAAATTGCTAACTTTCGAGTTGATTTACGCCCCCGCAAAGAATTATGGCTAAATTTCTCTCGATTGAAGCCTAAGACAGTTTTTGTCATTATTGGTACGTTTATTTAGATTTTATTTTATTTGAGAATTTTCAAAAAATAATTATTATTTAAGCTGCTTTGCTGAGTCTATACCGTCGCTGCAGAGTGGAGGTGCACACACGATTTTGTTCACCGGACGGACTTTTTGAAGGTCAATTTTTGACTCCTGAAATGGTTTGTGCAAAGTCTTACATTATATATATATTATATATATATATTTATAACTCGCAATTATATTATATATATAAAAATAATTAAATTTTTAGCTTGCTGGCTTTAGAAAAGCTCATTATGGAAGCGATGTGAATGACGATTTTTATGCTGAAGATTACGTTGACTCATGGTGCGATGAATTATTAACTGCTCGAATGAAAGAAGGATTAAACAATATTTTCGGTCGATACTTTTCGTATGACCCTTAAACTGTTCACATAACACGTTCACCGCAAAATTTAGTTTTTCTTGTGAGGAAGCATTATTTGAGTTAGTAGAATTGAAATTAAATGACGTCATACAATTGTTTGAATACATTAAAATGTTGTATTTAAATCTACTTCTAACGGTGTAAAATCGTGGTCTAGAGACATGTGAGTTGGGAGTTCTAAACTTTCACTTGAACTGTTGAGGCTTTGACTTGAGATTAGAGCATCACTGAAAAAAGGCTCATTTGAATCTGTAGTCGATATTAAAGGACTACTTTGAACTAGTTTTGCTGCGTTTTGGACTCCTAATAAAAATTGTGTCATTTTACTTTGTGGAATTAAAGGAACATAATCAACTAAGTTGATTTGTTGCTTATCGCATTTAAAAATTTTATCGATCAAATCAAATTTGATCCAAATAGGGTCCGCAAGTTTATCATCCCGTCCTGAGTGTCGGATGATTTTTAATTTTTGTGTTGAGAAGTTTATTTCTTCAACTATATATCCGCAACGTGGTTCATTTTTAAGGATTTTATCCTTTATGGTGATTTTATCACCTACTTGGAGATCTAAGATCTCCGGTTTTCTTAAAATTGCGGAATTTAAAATATCATTCTTATAGGGTACTTTTTGTTTTTCTTTCTTATAGATATTTTTGAGTTTAACTCGTTCCTCGTAGTTTCTTCGATCTTTTCTTTTATTTTCAATTTCCCGCAATATTTTATCAGTGTCAATTGTTATAGATTTATTATTAACCCAACCCTTTCCTGTAAATAGTTCGGCTGGCGATCTACCATTTTGATTTATGGCACCGTTTACTTTTGCTATTGCCGCAAAACTACATGTTAATAAGTCCCAAGAGTTATTTTCTACAATTTGTGCGAGATACTGACCAAATATTTTTATCTTAGCGTCTAGTTCAGGTATTATATTTTTAGAAAAGGTTTCGCTGGTATAAAATATTAGGTCAATATTCATTGCTGATAGGGCCTCGTGGACTGTCTTACTAGTGTGCCAAGTTGCTTGGTCACATCTTATTGAAAGTTTTACATTTTGGAAACCATGCGGACACAATATGGACTTTATCTGTGCCATGCATTGAATAAATTTGATTCCTGTCATAGATTTTTCGTAATGTATCAAGGCCATAAACCCGGATAAACTTTCCATTGCCAGCAAAAATTTAATTGTTTTACCTCTAAACGTTCTGGTGACTTCGTCAACCAAGATTGTTTGATAAAAATCTCGTGGTAGAGGTACTGCTTTTTGCTGGATTTTATTAAATGGAGAACCTCCACCTTTTAAAAGGGTACATTTGAGACATTTTGCGGCAAAATCTTGAATCTTTTGTCTCATGTTTTCGAATTGAAATAATCTGCAAGTTTGTTTTAACAATTGGTTAACACTTTGGTGCCCAATTGTGTTATGTGTAGCCGCAATAGCAATTACTGCCGCACTTGGCGGCAATGGTATAACATTATATATTATACCATCTATTGTTTTGTTTAACTTTATGACTCCGTCATCAAGTCTTGCTTGTCGATCTACTAACAATGTTTGGAGTCTTTGCTGCTTTTTAGGATAACTCACTCTGTTTAACAGAAGTGATTGTCGAATCGATCTTAGATCTCGACATTTATTTTGTAATTCAATTATAAAATTTTTGTTGTTAAGAAACTGTTTAACAGTATAATTCATTTCAATTGGCCGCAAATTATGAATTTTTGCTGGATTAAATATTTGTATAGCTGAAAAACTAAGTTTATCAGATACATTGGAAGGATCATCATTAAATGATTGATCGAAAATATTACCAATATTTTTATCCATGTTTTCAATTTTACTAATCAGATTAATAAAAGCACCTCGGTCCTCGACCGAGGGATCAGCTGCTAGGCAGATTGTACATTTTGGGGAGCCATTACATTGCTCTCCAGTTTTAAGAATTTTTAATCTTGATAGATCGTCCGCAAATTTAATATTTGTATTTGTATTTTTGGCATGTATCACATTGACATCTAATACACTTAGAATTGAATACATCGCATTATTTAATAATGTGTCATGTGATGGGATATCGTGTTTGCGGAACTTTTCAAATATTTTTACGAGAGATCGACTGTCAGTTATGACTGTAATAGGTTTTGTACATTGCCGCAATAAATAAAGTAAGGCTATTATCATCGATTTAAGTCCTAAAAGTTCCATGTGGCAACTTGATAAGGGTACTTTTCTTTCTTTGTCTCGTCTTGCGCGACTAAAGAATTGAACTAATTTTGGCCCTAAAGTATCTTTTTGGTACAAAAACCCTCCTGTTGCAGTGATACATGTATCAACTACCAGGATTGTTTCTAAATTGGGATCAAAGGGATGTAAATCTGATAATTCTTTTAAGGCCAATTTAACTTGGTAAAATGCCGCAATTAATTCTTTAGTCCATACAATTTTCTCATTCTTTTCACCTTTGCTTGCTTCCCTTAGTGGGTTTAAGACTGAGGTAGAATGATTAGTGAATTTGCCCAGATAAGCTACACTTTGGGCAAATGATCTTAGGTCGGTTTTCAAAATGATGCTTTCAATTTTTATGTCTAGTAATTTAAGGACATAATGTGGACTTGCTGTAATAAGTCCTTTTTGGATGGTATGGCCTAGAAAATTAAATGTGGTGGCCCCAAAAAAGCACTTTTTACCTTTCAAACGTAGTCCTGAATTTTTACATATCCGCAAGAAATGTTCCACTTTTTGTAGATATTCATTTTCATCGTTTGCGGACAGGACTAAATCGTCCATATATTTTCGCAAATTTTTATGTAATGGAAAAAATATTCGAGTAAGGGTTTCTTGACACCATTGTGCGGCTGGTGCCCATCCCTGTACTAGACGAGTAAAACAGTATGTTCCTAATATTGGAATTGTGACGCAAAAATAGGGCCATAAATCTCTATGTAGCGGGATTATATAATATGCGTCAGCAATGTCTGCTTTTAAATTGAAACCCTTTTTACTGGTTCTTGCTGCAAAATGTAATGCGTCATTTAAATTGTCAGTTTGAGATCCGCAAAATAGTGTTTGACTATTTGTGAGTCGACTATCTAACACTAATCTAAGTGCTGATAAAACTTTCAAGACGTTTCCTTCGTCGTCTTTCTTTTTAACTGGTAAAATGCTCATTTTATTGATAGGCGTGATATCATTTTCTTGTACATTTACTAGCACGCCGTGCGCTATTAGTTTGGAAAATTGTTTAATAACGGCTTGTAATGTTTGTCCGGTAAATTCATTATGACCAGGTCTTTGCGGAGATGTTATACCTGTCATTTTACCGTTAATGGCATAAGTATCACTTATTTTTCCAATATCTGCCGCAAATACATCTTTAAATTTTTCAATTAATTTAATTAATTTTTCAGCAACAATAGGGTATTTTATTTTAAGATTATTGTCGATCGTACATTCAGTATGACTGTATGTCGATCGATCATGTTGACGTATACGTTCTATATACGCATTTAATGCTGTTTTGCCGTCAACGTTTGTGTTTGTTATCATTGGAGGTTCTAAACCTGATTTTATTTCTTTGTTCAATTCAAAATTGACACAATTTTCACAACCATTACATGGTTGTGTTATGAACATACAAGGGTCTCCGCAAATAGGTTTAGTTGATATACTGGACTCTGTATCTGATACAGAATTTATCCAGTTATCGAATAAATCTTCCACTTGTTGGTTCATTATTTCAGATGAAATATCTGATATTTCTTTTATTTGCTGACCATTTTGATTTTCCATATTAAATATGGTATCTTTATGTGGCCCCTTTCCAATTTTAAATGTAAAATTTTCATAATTTAAAATGAGACCCATTCTTATTATATCAGGTGCTCCTATTAAAAACGTTTTGCTTGGATTTCTGCTCAAACTTACTAGGACATTTTTGAACCAAAATTGTCCAATTTGCGGTACTTTTATATTGATATCTATCAGATTGTTGGATAGTCTTAAACTATCTCCACTCGCTGATACATATCTTTTATCTATTGGACCTGCTATGCGATAATCTGCATTTACAAGATTAGAACTATGAATCATTGATCTGGCTGCCCCAGTATCAATCATTAATTGTCCGCAATTTTTATTATCTTTTGAAAATTTTATTGGTATCATTGGTTTCGGCGTAGCCGATACAGCAATTTTAATTTTATTTTTATTTTTAATTTCCGCAATTGGTACAGCAAGGTTATTTTGACAGTCTAGTCAAAACGGATATGAATCTGCAATGTGATTCAAATTCTCATTTTCATTGTCGTCATCATCATTATCGTCGTCATTCTCAAAATTTTCAGCGTCATCATAAACTATGTCGATTTCGTCGTCCTGAAATTCGCTGACATTCGTTCCCGCAATTTGTCTTATAAAGGCAAAACCTGGTCTCGGTCGTCCTGATCTGTCAAATGGACAATTTGAATTTGGCCCTCCACCATAAGGACCGTGATGGTATTTTGGTGTGTTTGCCCATTTTGAGCAGTTTCGGCATTCAAACGTGTTTAAACGTGTACGAATGCGATTGAAGTTTTGCCTTTGACCTTGACCTTGATTGGTTTTTCGATTTTGCTGCCCTGGTCGTCGTTTTTGTTGTTGTTGATTTTGTCGACGATATTGTTGTGGCTGTCGCGTATTGTTTCGTTGATTACGCCAGTTTCTAATGAGATTCACCTCCTCTGTCGTGAATTCATCATTTTCATTTGTTGATTCATGTCCGCAAATATTTTGAATCATTGCTGGGTTTTGGCTGCGAATCTTGAATTCTTTGTCAAGAATTTTATATAGATTATATCTATTTTCGTGCCATTTCGCGTCGGTTGGCGTTCCTGGAAGCATGTTCAAATATTCTTTTTGAATTACGTCCCATCTGTCTTTTTGAACCTTTTTGCTGAATATTGTATACATAAGAAGGGTATTCACTATCGGGGAATACTCTTCTTTGTTAGATTGAATTTCCTTATGTCCTGGGAAATCTTGACATACCGGGAATTCAGCGGGTTTTACGAACAACATTTTACGAATTTCTGTTCGTAATTTACCCATTTTAAATTCCATAGGGGCCTTTTCCGCAATTATTTTGTCGAACTCTCTGAAATGTTCAACCATGCTAACGTCTTCATTTCCTAAACCGAATCGACGTTTTAGGGCCTTGATTAATATTTCAAAACTTGGATAGAATCCATCCAAGAATGATGAAACCATATCTGATGGTAACAATCTTGTCGACAAATGTCGAAATTTGCGGAAAGCGCAACGAATGTTTTCCGCATCCTGAAAATATAGTTGCGATTCGGTCCCTGGTAAATCATCTTTTTGCGCTCTTCTGTGGTATTCGCCCCCTGATATTTTGTTGACGATTTTGTCAACAATTTTCCGCAAAGTGTCAGGGGTTTTAGGTATATTGGGCGTTACCTCTGTATTTGGTGTCAGTAACCAAGTATCATTTGTCAGGGCCTTTATTAGCGCCCAATTTGCTGGTGTTGGGTGTCCTGCAAGAGACCCTGTTGATTCAGCAAAATCAATATCGACTCTATCAATTCGACCTCTAGATATTAAGTCGATTAATTGTTCGATGTTCTCGGCTACTCCAAGTTTAGCGTCATCGTCGTCATCACATGACCATATTACCGCAAATTTTTGAATGAAACTATATTCATCTTTATGCATTGTTGCTGTAAACCCGGAGTACCACGCGTCCCATAATCCTTGATCGATTTTTGTGACCGTGCCGTCTAATCGAAAAGCTGTACCTGCTAAAACACTTTTATAAATCATATCATACCTTTTTGAGTCATTGAGCTCGGCAAGACCATTGATGGATGGCTCCATTACGTCCATTGTATTCATCCCTTGGCTGGTTACAGTCGGGGGTAAGGTTCTTGAGTTTCACACAAATCAGTCACCACTCACGTAAGTGACTATTCGCAATGAATAACTCAGTTTTCTGGTAGAAATTAACCTTTATTTAATATTTTAGTTTCAGAAAAGTGATACAGATAAGGGTGACCTTGGTCACTTACCAGCCACGTGATCCCAAGGAACTCGTGAATGAGCTGCTGCTTGTTGCTGCTTGATCTGGATCTCTTTTCACGAAGGTTTGTTCCGGATTTCTAAAATCCGCAAACCTTCTCTTTCGAATCGGCGTCTCTTTTATTCTGCAAAGAAAGAGCCACCGGATGTGAGCTGTGCGGAATTATGGCGCCACGTGGCCGCCCACACGTTTTGCTGTCAGACAGCATAATCGTAAATTGCTGATTCTTGATGAATCATCATTTCACTTTCGGTTTTATGATGAGTCATCACATGCGTCACCCCTCCTGGGTTTTAGCTTTAGCTGCAATTTACATTATCAAAAATAAAATCTTTTTATTTTTAAATTTTTATTTATTAATTAGCCGCAAAATTAATAATATGAAAAAATGTTCCGCAAAGTTGTGTACAGCAAGGTTTAAATAACGAGTTTTTACTCTGGGTTATTTGGACATTGTCCTCGTCCGCCTCGTAGAAGTTTACCTTGAGGGGTTGATTCTGTCCAGGTATTGGAATATTGACGAACAATGATTCCTGAATCGGAGCTGGCGTTTAGTTCGATGGAGTTCAACGGCTTGATAGGTGTCTCGGTTCTGTCTGTTTGTTCTATCGTTTCGTTTTCCTCATTTTTGTCATCGACTTCATCCTTGTTGAAGAGTTCATCAAGGTTGAAGTTAGGTGCATCACTTTTGTCCAATGTGGAATCCTTCAATCTTAACAGCTTTGGTGCCATTGCAGACAGGTTCACCGATGACAATGATGTGTTGCTTTGCGGTGTACAGTTCTTGGATGAGAATATATCATTTTTCAAATGATTCAAATAATTTTCATCCAAGTCTGAGTCGAAATCGTCATTTTCGTTGATATTTTCGACAACCGCAAGATTTACTAAATGATTATTTATTCTTAAATTCATTTTATTTCCATATTCATACTGAATATGTAAACATTTGGATTTTACAGGTAAATCCGCAAAGTAGTCCGGTATTTCGTGACTGAGAATTTCAAAATTTGAATAATTGTTGGTCAATTTAATTCTACAATTGGTTAAGCCAAATTTATAATCAAAAAAGGATGGAAATGCAATTATTATGTTTGACATAAGTTTACCTTCTGTCTTGACTTCAAGTGATTGTTTGTCACATGAGTCTTCGATTTTTAAGTCCGCAAAGTTTTGGTTAATCGGTTTTGGTAACGATTTCAACGAAGTCGGCGGGTTGAATGATACCAATACCGGTTTTGGTTCGATTTTCGGTTCGATTT
>SCLD01088993.1:0-13717 GCA_004367895.1 Oikopleura longicauda | reverse complement strand
TATTTTTTTCAGAGTTTTCGACTAAGTCGGACTCACTGATTTCGAATTTTATGGTCTCGGGTCTTGCATCAATCGTTTTCTAAAACTATCCTCAGCCTAACCTGGGCCCCTTTACTTTTTTTCGTACGGTTTCACGTGGACCCTTTAGTTTTTTTTTATACAGTTTCACCTGGACCCCTTTGTATAAAAAAATACAGTACCACCTGGACCCCCTATATTTTCACCACTTTTGAGACCCTTTTCAAGCGTTTTGTGAATATTGGTTGTAAAACGCCAAACGGTAGTGTGGAGGGTAACGTCGCTCGGTAGTGTGACTGTTAAAGTTCTTAATTACTTTGAAGTGAAGTATAGCAAGCCGTCAACTTCCTTATCAACTTTGGTTCTTTGATTTGATTTTCCCACTTGTGCGTGACGGGGAGCCTTCGCTATGTCTTTAATCTGAAAAAATATTTGTTCAGTACGTTCTCGTATAGTGAAATGCGTCTTCCCGATAGTCATTTGGCTCGAATTCCGCATGAGGCGGTAAAAAGACGACGACCACGGGCGCGACCATCGGGAAGGCGCACTCAACTTCACTTTTTAAGGCTTTTCGAAAAACTAATCAACTCACTTTAAGATCATCATTCTTTTCCACCGACATTTTCTCTTGAATCTTATTACTTTGAGAGTTCTTTTTCCTAACTCAAAAGTGAACCGCTCCAAACGTACTATGGACCATAGTCTATGGTTCATAGTTCTGGGGCCATAGACTTCTATGATCAACAGCCTATGACTCATAGGCTATGAGTCATAGTCGATAATAAACAGCCGGTCAGCAGTGAAAAATAAAAAAACTTTCCTTTTGTTGCGTGGAGAATCGCAATCTCTTCTGCCCATGCCTTGGTATATCATCTTTCGGAACATTGAAAAGTTTGAAGATGTAGAGCGTTGGTACTTTGAATACTGAAACCTCATTAAATAAGCTCTTCGTTATAGGCTTCGATACCAGTGAATTTTAACGATTCTTCATCGATTTTTCATCGAGCAGATAATATTTTGAACAAAGTTCCTGGTAATTTATCTTGCAATAGACATTTATAGTATATATAAACCCACATCGTAAGCAAGACCGTGAAGTATGAAACAGAAAAATAAAACAGTAAAAAATTTCCGAGAATGTTGGTTCCAAAACGTAAGTATTTTTTGATAAAAGGCCTATCGATTCCATATATATATTTCTTGAACGGAAAATCGCCGGTTTCCGCCAGAATTCAGAAACCAATATATAAACCAATAATGTCACTTTTAAATGGCCACGCGCTGGGAGCGCTACAATGAGTCGAGCTCAAAACGGTAACATCAATTTTAGCAATACTCATTAGTCTGGACCGATAGACCGTTCATATAGAGCATCCTATAATTAAATTTTAACATTTTATGTAATTTAACATATAATATAATTTATTACACTGTCTGAATAAATCACATTTTATTTCACAATTTCCTTGCTCCGAAATTGCGAAAACGAAGTCTGAAAGCGAATTGTTTCACCTACTTTACTAAAAAGTTTCCATAACCAAATAAACCACAAGATGTCAGCCCTTTCCCGCGTAAAAATCTTAAATTCTTGACTGAAAAATTCTTTGCGAACATATATATTAAAAAATAAATATATTGTATTGGTACGATATATTTATTTTTTAGGATTTCAGACTAAAAAAAGGTCGAAAAAGCTGAAAAAAATCGAAAATGGACATGGAACAAAATTTTCCTTGGAAAAAAAACTACCAGAACTTTTGTATCAAACCAGCCAAATACATAATTTTAAGTTCCAGAGATATCGGACATGTTTTTGGAACACTCAAATTTTATACATTGTTTTGCTTCTTCATCATCGATATATGAATACTTGACAGCGCAGGGTGGGCATGCGTGCCTCTAGTTTGCTCACAGTTGCGATAATTAAGTTCGCCACGCCACTAGTGTGCCTCGATTTTTCCAGTTTGCCATGCCTCTAGTTCGCCACGGCTTTAGTTTGCCTCAGAATTTTACGAGGATTTCAAAAATTATCATGGAAATCTTATCACGTGTTCAGAAGATATCATGTTTTACGATTTTCTAGAGGTAATACAGCTTTTAAATTACAGTAAACGAAATTATGATACCATGACAAATCTACGAATCGAAATTTTAGACTTTTTACACTTTCTCGGAATAAAGTTTGAAATCTACTTTCACGAAGGTGACTACTGTCATGAAGCGCAAAATATTGTATATACAGAATAAAATTTAATAAATTGTTTTTTTGAGTGTGTTCGTTCACGCGAATTTTCGTCCTTCTCAAGCTAAATTCTTACCCAGATTTAAATGAAAAGATCCCATGGCTTCTGCAATATGAAAACTACATATTCATAGCAAACTTGACTTAAAATTGAAAGTCTTTCAATCTTAACTATCAGATAGCGGGATATTCTTCTTCAATACCCCTACATATATAGCAAATTAAAATAAAAATACCTTTATAATGTTATCGAGATATTACCGCGCTAAGTACAGTTCTAGAGGCTCTAGAGCGCCTCTCTCAATTTCATTAAAAGCTTAAAATCTTGGCTATACGAAAACATATTTCAGCCAAACGAATAATAATATTTATTACATATAATGAAAGGGTACATATATTTCATATTTATTTTTACAAAATGTTTTGCCGTGACCATTGACCCTTGCCGTTTACCACCAATGATAGGTAAATGTAGAGCGTTAATACCAAGATGGTTTTTCAATATTAACAGTGGTCAATGTGAGCTGTTTCATTTCGGAGGATGTGATGGAAATAGGAATAATTTCGACACGATAGACTCATGTCTAGCACAATGTCATCAAAATGGCTCAATTTACAGTGATATACCGTATGGCTTCATGAAAACTGGTGATACAACATGTCATAATGTTCTTCTCCCATTCAATACGATCAGAAACCTATGTGCTCTTGCAATTCACAGAATTAATGATACAGTCGTATGCAAAACTTTTTCATGTCAAACTTTGTCGTATTTTTCGAATTTGCTCGAAATTTTTGTCAAGACAATGAATTTAGACTAAATATTGTTTTCAAAAAATAATCTGTCGAAATTATCTTGTTTAAAATTTGAAGTCGAAAATGATCAATTTTATGTCAGAATTAACCAGTTTTAATCTGAATTGACTAGTTTTAAGTAAAACGTGACGTGACGATTTTTAAGTCGAATTTGTCATATTGGGGTTCGCAATTTAAGACGTGCCTGTAGTGTGACTCGTTCAACGAACCTGCTTTATAGAAGAAGTTTCAACAACACTGTGTTTTCTATTTTTAACTAAACTGTTTTAATAATAAATTTTAAATATTCCTTTTTATTTAAGTTCAATGTTTAAAAATATCAATGAAGATTTATTCTTCTACCAATACAATTTTAAAACCAATTCTTTCTCTCAACAGTTGCATTCAATTTTGCATATTCAAGGGAAATGGCCTCAAAATTTGGCTCTCAAGTGCTGGTCGAAATCTCACTTTTACATTTTGTGACTCAAATTTTGATGCTTTTCGTTTAAACCAGAAATGGTCAGAAATCGATTTTGACCGTAAGTGAAACGGAAATATTCGTTTTAAACGGAAATTCAACCTACATCCTCCTCATCAAGTTTGAGTATAACCATGACAGAACTGTAGATCAATACTATACGTTGTGTCCAGAAATGACACCTTGAAAATTGGCTCCAATATAAAATTTTATGTACCAAGTTAAACTTTCACTGTGAAAGACTTTATTGGGTTTGTTCGCATTCAAAACGTCTTGAAAATATCATAAACTTTGGCACTGAAAAAGTTCACTTTCGACCGCTCTGTCAAAAGTTAATGATTTCTCAAGTTCTGAAATTTTTCAATTCATATTCATTTGGCTTTAAATTGATCTCAAGAACACAAATTGATTTATCAGTATGATTTTTATTTTTTTATGTATTATAGATTTCAGGTATCAATTAAAGTATTGGGTGTTGCTAAAAATAATGTGACCGTCAAGACTCTTGAGCTCGACTCATCGCAGCGCCCCTTAGCGAGTGGTCAGTTAAAAGTAACATTATCGGTTTTCCTGAATTCTGGCGGAAGCGGGTAATTTATAAAACACGAAATATATATCAAATCAACAGGCCGTTTATCAAAGAATACTTACGTTTTAGAACCATCATTCTGGGACATGTACTTCACCGGCTGGTTTAATTTTTCTTAAATTTTCTCTGTTTTTTTGCCGGTTAAACGGGGTTTCTCTCTGGGTATTTACATTGTTTTACTATTTAATTTTTCTATTTCATACTTCATGGTCACATGCATACGATGTGGGTTGATATACTATTCTACGGGCTTCATATTGGCTCATTTCCAACAGACGGTTATGGGTCTCAGCAGGAGACACCTGTGAATATCCTCATTCAAGGCCAATAGGAGGCTCGCATAAGTTTGAATCAACCCACATCGTATGCATGTGACCATGAAGTATGAAACAGAATAATACCTAGAGAGAAAACCGGTTAAACCGGCAAAAAACAGAGAAAATTTAAGAAAAATTAAACCAGCCGGTGAAGTAGATGTCCGAGAATGCTGGTTCTAAAATGTAAGTAATCTTTGAATTCTGAATTGATAATGAAAAATTAAGCTTTGGCTTGGATCTGACTAACGGCGTTTTTGATGTTGTTTTTTTCGAAGAAGAACTCAATTTCTTCGATGCCGAAAAGGAAAAATTCAAAATAATGATCAGGGATCCGCAAACCAGAGTCTGTTTGTCCTAGGACCGGATGGTACATTGGCGATGTAACATTGTGGTCCCCTCAAGGACCAGATTTTGTTAAATTTTCGGTCCACGTCGTACCAATACCGTCTCGGACCGCACCGCATCAGGACCAACATAAAACAAAAAATCTCGGAACACTGAGTCAAGCGGATTTGAATTAAAATCAGTCTTAGCGTTTTGAAGATGATTTGGAATTTCTAAAAGAAATGTTCTGATATGAAGGGCGAGCTTCCTGTTCCTCTTACTTGGAAAGATGTTGACGCTTTGAGTGAATACATGAAAGTCTACAACACTACAAAAGTATGGACAGCTGTTGTTGATGGCGATCTGGGACTTCAGAATGGAAAGCAAGAATTCAGAAATCACTATACGAATGAGTCCGTCGGTAGGTCACGTGTCTTAACTCCCCATGGACAGAGATTTTACCCTTTTCATACTTCGCTTCTTCTTTCATTTACTGCTCCCAAGTGATAAAAGATATAAAAAATATGAATAGTTTTGATAAAACTAGAACTCATGATCTTGATTTCGGGAGCAAAAATTGTGGACAGAAATCATAACATGACGCCGTATTAGCGGTTTTCATTTTAGCACAAAAGAGAAAAATGTCCTGAAATTGAACAAATGACCCTTGGGAGTTAACTTAAACTTGTGTTTGACTTATATCATTATACGACATTATTTATGTTTTATATTGCTGAAACAGCTAATAATTTTCGTCATTCAGATAATAGCACGCTTCCATGGTGTACGGAATGCTTTAACGTACAGCCTAATGAGCTTGGAGTTGGATGTGTTTTTTTGGAGTACGATCATTCTAGTGCCGCACGTGGACTGAGCGACTACCCATGTGGTGATCTCGATGTCATTACAATAGACCCCGAGGACAAACAAATATGCGCTGTCTATTATCCAACGAGCGAGCCAATACCATGCAGTAAATCATCTTTATGCTTTATAAAAAATGGTTCTGATTCAGCTGCATATTCTGCCAGTCTCATCACTCTAAGCATCTTTGTAATGTTTATACAACTTTTAATTTAATACTTGTCAGTATGAATCAAATGATTTGTCAAAAATAAAACTCTAGATTTACTTGAAATGATATCAAAATCGACAAACAAGAACCCGGTCAAAATGCTAATCAGTCCTCTTAAATGATTAACTGAAAGTGATATCTCAAGTTCATTTTTTGGACTTATTCGCGCTATGATTTACGCTGGGGTGCCACGCGTGATATCGTCTATATTTAGGTACAATTCAGTGAGGAGGAATTTTCTTAGAATGAATTCAAATTATATATGTGTAACTATTTTTCATTATTTCGACTACGCTGATTCCAAAAATGTAATCGGTGTAAAAATGCAATCCAAAAAATGTAATCCAAAAAAAATGTCATCCAAAAATGTAATCGGGTGTAAACTATATTTATCCTCGAACGTTGCGACTCGTTCATGGGATACCCCGTGCTAAATTTCGTACTCCTCGAACACAAAACCCTTCGAAGAGTACGGGAGTACGGTGCTAGAACAACCGTTATCTTATGAGCATTCCTGCTGACAATAAGATCGAGTTCATAGATTGAAAAGTCTTGTTCAACACGATAATACCATGTATTGACATTTTTAACATTCAAAAACGATTTTTTCATCTTTCTATTTTAAACCTAAACCACGACTTGACAAACCACAAACGACCATTTACAGAGTATCTGTCAAATTGAGCTGTCGATATTTTTCTTGGTGTCATTTAAAAATTGCTTGTTTTTAGATTTTAGAACCATAAATATAATCGAAAATGAATATCAAAAGTTTAATTTATTTTTTGGGCTTTAGTTCACGGGAATGAAAGAACAGATTTTCTCAGATCTAGAGTGACTATAATAATTTATGAGACCGAAAAAGTTCAATGACGATTGCAAACTTGTCACATGTTGCAAGTCCTAGTGAGAATGCCAAGAATAACATTTGGAACTTACAAAGACGAGCTGGAAATACAAAGTTTAAAAAGCAGTTGAAGCATTTAAGGCCGGGCCAAACAAACCAGGGATCTTCCGACCTCCTCGGAGCAATATTTTTTCACGAGGTTAATGAACTTTAAATGTGTCAATTTTTCGTCATTATCCTGGTTTTTCAATTTTTTAATTCATATTGAAACTCAATTCTCAAATTGAAAATTGCGTCTGAATCTCGGGCGCTACTCTGAACACTTCGATAAATTCCCTTTTCTACTCGGCGAGCAAAAATTCCTGACCTTTATACTCGCCGAGCAATTTTCCCCGAGCAGCTCGGCAATTTTTCGCGAACTGCTCGGCGATGATCGGGGAAGATCCCTGAAACAAACTCGGTAATCTAACCGACTAGTTGCGAGTCAACTACAAGGTTGCTTGTAAAGAGGGGTCATGACCCGGGTCACTAGGGATACGGCCAGTATCATACTGGAGCCGAAACTATGGGTTTTCGCTTTCCCTAGGGGTCACACATTGGAGTGGAACACTCGGTATTGATTTTTCACTGATAAGAGCGTAACTAAAGCACAATCACTTACATTCAAAATCATATGAACGTGGTCCACTCTAATCCGAACACCCTATTAATCGGCCCTTATTATAGGACAGGCTTTGAATTTCTGATCGGCTCAAACTGCAGGAAACATAAAGTCAAGATAGGCTTCAACTATTCAGATTACCACGGACTCATTTACGTGTACACGCGTGTCCTAAGCCCTGATTCACTGTACAGGAGAATATAAAGTGGAGTGCGTCTTCGCAATGGTCATTTGGCCCGAATTCCGCATGGGGAAGTAAAGAGACGACGACCATCGGGAATATGCACTCCATTTTATTTGTGGAGCCTCTTTGAAGTTAAAAACAAAAGTGAGAAATGCATCGCGGAGAGATCGACTCAAAATGTTTCAACGACTTCAACAAAAAGAACCCCGAATCAAAAATCACAAAGAATAAAAAATTAATGCAAGGATTTTCACTTCACTGTATCCATAAATAATACAGTACATTTCTCGATTGTGTTGAATTTATCACTGATGAATCATTAGTAATGACGAAAAACTATTTTCGAGTTAGAAAGTTCCCGAAATCGATGTACAGAACTTCCCGAAAATGAGTCGAAATAAGAATGAATCATGCATGAGTAATTTGAAAGGAGAAAAAAGGCAGATTATCCTTATCCGATTTTGTTATCAGATCTTGGGGAAATTATACGAAATTGATTCAAAAATTAAACCAGTTTTTTTGCTGTCGACTCTTCAGAAAATATAATTTTAAAAATCAAGTTCTTTAGGGTAAAACTCTTTTTTTTTCAGAGAAAATGAAATTGATTTCGTCGATTTTACTTTTGAATGCTGTTAATTGTATGTATTTTTATCTTGAACCAGGAACTAAGAAATGCATCAAGGAATGTTTCATGAAATCTACGCTGTCAAAAATTTTAAGTTCTTTATGGCGTGTTTTAAAGTGGGGTGCGTCCGCCCGATGGTCGGCGTCCGATGGCTCGAAGCGAAATCGGGACCAAGTGACCATCGGTGACGTATATTTTGTGAAACTTTAAAACAGGAAGAAATTCATAAGGATGTCGTTGTTACTGGTGAATACGAAATTACCGAATCACCAAACCATAAGGTGTTTTACGAATAATTTTTCATGCCGATTTGGTATTTTCATACCCGACCCTCTGCAACCAGTTAACTAGAAAGAAAAACTATAAAACTGTGTTCAGGTTGATTTGAAGGTTACTGATTCAAAGGAACACATTTTATATAATAAAGAAGAAGCTGAAAAGGGAAAATTTGCTTTCACTACAGACGATCAAGACATGTTTGAAATCTGTTTTGTCTCAAACAAAGAAGGAAATGGATTCTCTCGAGGTAAATTCCCACTCATCCAAATTCGTAAATCGTTATTACTGATTCAGATGCGAAAGCTCACGAAATTCAAATCGATGTCAAGAAAGGTATCGAAGCGAAAAACTATGATGAACAGGTGAGACGTTATTTTAAGCGCTGGCCCTTTTAACCATATCCTTCAGGCCAAGACGGAAAAATTGAAGCCATTAGAAGTTGAATTAAGAAGACTTGAAGACCTTTCCGATTCGATTGTCAATGGTAAGATGGTATCATACCACCACTCGAAATAAATGTCAATTTAGATTTTCAATACATGAAACAAAGAGAAGAAGAAATGAGATCAACCAATGAAAGCACGAATAGCCGAGTTCTTTACTTTTCAATCTTCTCAATGCTCTGTTTAGGAACCAGTTTACATTCGCCGACCCTCTTTCTTTGATTGAACAGTCCTTATCTCCAAACATCAATTTATTTATGCAGGGGACCAGAAAATAAACTCGAAAAGTCTGTTTGGCAACATGGCAAGTGCTTTATCTCCGAAAATTCTTCAAATCAAAGAAACTCATCGAATAATTTCAAGTTTAAAACTGTACCAGTACCACACCGGTACTAAGCAGTCAGATGTACCCTACCTATGGTGTTGGCGTCGACCTAATATTCCGATCATTATCTTAGAATCATTTTTAGTGCAATTATTTTGAATTTGCAAGATTTATGTTTTTGTTGCATCATTATCTGTTGCATAACTATTATGATTTTGTCAAATATATTTTTTATAGAATGACTCGTCCATTGAAAATTCTTTGTCTTCATGGTTATCGTCAAAGCGGGGAACAGTTCCGAACAAAAACTGGTGGTTTTAGAAAATTATTCAAAAAGAAATGCGAATATGTTTTTATCAATGCGCCTCATTTTATTCCAGGTTCGATATAAGTTAAAGTGTGGTGCGCCTTCCCGATGATCGTCGTCTCTTAACTGCCCCACGCGGAATTCTGGAAAAATGGCAATCCTGAAAACGCAACCCATTTTAATCTCCAGATAATCTTGAACCAAATTTTTAGAAACTGAAGACCGTGGATGGTGGTTCAGCCAGTCTGAAAAAACTTATGATGCGACTGAAATCTCCTCTATTGATGTAGGATTCGAAGAAACTCTAAATTCTGTTGCATCTGAATTGAAGTCTCAGGGTCCATTCGATGGCATTTTATCATTTTCACAGGGAGCGTGTTTGGCTTCAGTTATTTGTATGTTGAAAGCAAAAGGAGATGAAAGATTTCAAGATTTTGGTTTTGCTATCATTGCAGCCGGATACAGGAAAGGATTCAAAACATCGGAAGACAACCTTATACATATCTACATATCTAACGAAATAAAATCCATTTTGAGATCAAGAACAGAACAGCATCAATCTTATTATTCAAAAGAATCAAAAATTGAATTTCCAACACTTCACATTATTGGAGATAGTGACCAAGTGATAAAGAGAGAAATGAGTGACGATCTAGTTGGTGATTATTTCGACGAAAAAGTGACCGTGATTGCAAGACATCCCGATGGTCATATTTTACCCACCAAGGGAGAATGCAAGGCCACAATTGTAGATTTTATTAATAAGAGACATGCTGAGGCGAACGCATAATTTAAAGCCTTATTTTTAACTTATTGTGAGTCACATCTTTGACTCATTTTTGATAGTGATTTGAATTTGACTGAATCTGAAAAAATAATCATTTCAGAATGTTATCGGCGAAATCGAGATTTCTGACACCAACGGCTCTTAATTTGGTGAAGCGATGCCTCCCAAAACCAATGCCACATTTACAGAAATCGACTGTTGAAGATTTCAAGACCGAAGAAGAATTCCAGGTAAGACACACTTTTCCACTTTATTGAATTCTCACCGAATAAGTGCTCATTGATATCAGAGAAGGGTGGATACGCATTTGGACACGGGCATAAGGGGATGTAATCAATTTCGGATTCGGGCACGGACACGGGTTTGGACTCGGACAAGCGTCGGACTATCGCACAAGCGTGTCCGATCTTCTCTGATTGCCATCATATTAATGCGGAATTCGATTGACCTTATTCTCTTTAGGATGCTGTCGATATAGCAACTTTGCGAAAACAAAAACCCGATTTGTATCATTTTGAAGATATTGTACCAATGAACAGTCGCGTTTATCCAAATGATAAATTCAAATTTCTTGATGATCCAGTCACGTGGGCAGGTCACGACCAATACTACGACGCAGCTATAAAAGAGAGAAATTCTCAGCTAGAACAATTTCACCCATCTGATTGGTCACTCGATCACGATCATCGAATCACATGGGCTGGAATGGTCAAAATGCAGGACGAAAATTCCGGATGTCTTGAAAAATGGGAAATATTTGAAAAACCAGAAAATAAGGAAAAAATCAATATTGGATTCAAAAGACCAAACTTTGAAGATATTAAAACGAAACTTACCGATCAACAAAAGAGAGATATAAAAATTGCTATTCTAAAAGGTGAACATGAGGTAAGTTGACATCCTAAAATGGGGCGCGCCTTCCCGATGGTCGTCGTCCATGTGGGATTTGGGCCAAATGACCATCGGGAAGATTCACACCACTAGCGAAGTTTGACATTTGGAGGCAGTGTTTTATTTAGATTGATCCAAATCTCTTTATGAAAACATTATCACTTGAAAGAGTGAATTTGATATCCAACTGCGAACGTCATTATAATATTTTATCCGATCAGTTTGGAGCAGAAGTATTTTTCGATTCTGTTATTCCGTTCGGACTAAATTTTAATCAAAATGGTTTCTTCATGGGCAACGAAATTGAAGCGCGTGATTTACTAGAAGAACCGAATTTTGAAATTGAGGCAACTGAAAATGATTTATTTACAATGGTCATCTCATCATTGGATAGCAACTATTTAGCAGACCAATCAAATAATGAACTTTTACATTATGGAATTTCTAATATCAAAAAAATTGTGACAAATAAGGGCCATAGTTTTACTTTTAACCGATGGGCCCAATACTTACCACCAATCCCCGCAAAGGGTTCAGGAATGGTTTTCGTTTGAACATCATTTCGAGAAATGATCTGATGGTTCGGGATCGAAGTTCGTTCAAAAATCATCAAAAAGGTTATCATCGATTGGTCGCGACTCTTTATAAACAAACTAAAGAAATAGATATTCCAGAATTGGAATCACAGGATTCTTTGTTGGAAAGAAGTTTTAGTTCGCGGGATTTCCTTATCCAAAATCAAAATGTTTTGACCCCTGGTGCCTTTGCCTTTTCGCAAGGTAAGCGACCGATTTTCATCGGCCACATCTGTTTTTTGGCAGGTTAATCTGTTTTTGGCAGGTTTCAAAAAATTTTCAGTGAAATGGGACCGATCAGTTCAATCAACATTCCACAAGCAACTTCAAATGCCCGAACCCGTTTATCAATATGATCAAAAAGATGTCTTTCCTATTCAGGTACGCTCTCACGTGACCATGGTGTCATGTTTTACTTCGTTTTACTTTAGAGAGCAGAAGGTATCCCATCAAAAATTGAATTGGATGTTGTCAAGACGTGGTTTGACCTTGATGAACCTCAGTATCCAATCAGAACAAAGAATCCGATCAAGAAAAAGAAAATCGGAATGGTCAATTATAATTTACTGCAACCAAGTTATTATAATGACTGGAGGGGTGGTCAATAACACCATAAATATTCACTAAAAATGTTTATTTTTAAGATGAATGGCTCATTTGCGTTGCTTTTTCCCTCACCTTAGCGGTGGCGACGCGGTAAACTTTGTCGAGCGAGAATCGGAAGGAAGTTTTCTTATTCGAAAGTCCGAGGGAAAATCGGGGGCTTACACCCTAACGGCAAAATGCGAAAGTGGGGTGGTCCACACAAGAATTCATTTCAATGGTGATGGATTTGAATTCACTTCGAAAGCGGGAGAAGTTTTTCCAAGTTTACCAGATTTAGTCGAACATTATATGGAAAATAAAGATCAACTCGTCACAAATGATGGAATTCCGGTAATTTCATGGCCTATAAAATTGAAAAATTATTGTGTTATTTTCAGCTGTTACTCAAAAATCCTTTGACTGACCCATCATCAGGTCCTACTAGTCAAAGATGGTATCATGGAAACATTTCCGGAAAGGATGCCGAAACTATTTTGAATCAACATTCTCATCAACCCGGATCATTTCTTGTTCGTGACTCACGATCTGCTCCAGGTAAAATAAACTAATCGAAGGTAATGAATACATAACACCTCTTACGTAACAACCATTTAGGAGCTTTTGCATATTCGATCAAAACAGAAGGCAATATCATTAAACATGTAAAAATTAACAAAACTTTAATAAATAAATTTCAACTTGACCAACCAGATGAAAATGGGACTGGTGTTGCGAAACAATTTGATAATCTCGAAGAATTGGTTGATCATTATAAAGAATTCGGAATGGTCGACACTGCCACATCACTTATTCGACCAGATATACCAGGTCAAAATCTAAAAATACGGAATTGTTTTGCAAAAATACAGACTTTTGCTAAAACTCCGCATTTCGGCAAAATTATATTCTGACATTATACTTCAGTGTCCACTTCGGGGATATTGGCTGAACATATTTATCAAAGAAACACTGTTTTGGCTAGTGGGAAGGGTTCGACAGGATATTCAGAAGAATTTTTGGAACTTCAACAATTCGAAGGAAAGAGAACCACATCAAGGACTGAATTAAAGTGGGGAGCGTTTTTCCAATTGTCATTTGGCCTGAATTCCGCATGGGGAAGTATAGACACATCGACAATCGGGAAAAAGCACCCCACTTTACAATTCAGCAGATAGAGCTCAAATTTTCGGAGTTCAATATCCGCGGTCAGCTGGTTTTGCCAGAGACTCTGGCCCAGAGTCCTTTTGAATCTCTTTGAAGCTCGTTTTAAAAATAAGAGTAAAAAGCCGTTTGGTAAAACTGATGAAAATATGAAAAAGAATCGTTACAGAAATATCGTGCCATATGATACCCACAGAGTTCCACTA
>SCLD01088981.1:0-13723 GCA_004367895.1 Oikopleura longicauda | reverse complement strand
GAACGGATTCAGAACTAACAGAATGAGCTAAATCAGCCAAAATCTGAAAAGTGAAGAAAAATGGCGGTAATATAAGTCGGCTTAGTATTAAAGTATCAAGTGATATAATGCAAATCATGTCAAACTGATCCTTTAATGAAAATCGATATCATATCAATGATATTTGAACTTGAAACGTAATCATAAGTCAGCTTTCGTAAGCACCATAAAACGTGAGAGAAACCTTCAGATCAGATCAGATAAAGTTTTTGATGTTGGAATAGGAAAGATGCAATGCTCGAAAATGTCTAAACTAGAAATAAACCTGGAGGAGTTGTTATGTGGGACAACCGTGGAAGGGATGAAATGTGACGGAGGACCCCTTGAAACGTTGAGTTTATGGTGGAGGAGAGCACCAAGGAGAGCACCAAGAGTGCACCAACACTAAAATACTATAAAAGGGTGATGATTTTTTTATTGATATTGAACGAGAGACTCAATAATTATGATTAGGAACCTAAGCGTCCTATCTTTATGGGCAACCTGTCACGGTAAGTCTTTCTGAACACCTATCCTTCGTTACCCTGTCCACGTCATACGAGATACTTTAGGGTTGACACCACCAAAAATGTATCTTGGATCATATATTCACGGTGAAAATGGTTATCATCCATACATGACTGACCAATCAGAAGTCGATTACGAAGAATCACTTTTGCGAATGGATGATAATTGGTTGAATGAAACATGGGCATATTCGAGAGCAGCGCCACCTGGATCATGTGGCGTCCTTCCCATGCCCGAATCAGGAGATAAGGCTTACGTTCAAGAGTGTTCGAAAGACCCGGACGCAATTTGGACAGTTTGTAAAATATTATGTGATCAATCAGATCCTCCACTTTATGTCACAACACGTGACAATAATCGACCGTTCAGACTACAGTGCCATCCCCAGACAGGTTGGACGGCTGTTCATCCTACCGACACAGTTTTTAAATGTATTGGTCCTTGTCCGGGTCATGTATCACAAAATATGATTTCAAAAGTTAAAGCGTTCACAGTACCAACTACATTTGGGGATAAAAGATTACCAAAAGAGGATAAAAAATCGATTAATCTAAGAGTGCTTATGAGAACAAGTAGATTGGGTGCAAATGGGTGGTATGCAGCTGTTAAATTCGCAAAACCATTACCAGAAGATGTTTCATTTACGTCCCCGGAAGTGGTTAAAAGGTACATGTCACCAGACCGAACTCTGGTGACATTCGAACCCAAACCTTGGAAAATTCAAACTATTAATGGTTCTAACAAATATACACAAGCCTTCAAGGTAAAGTGACTATTAAGTGACACATTGGTGACACATAATCTTGAAAAGTTTCAAAAAAAGTAGACATAAATTATTGTTTTAGGTGATCATAGATGGAATATCAATGAACAGTCACATTGATCCAGATAAAATGGAAGTTTTCTTTATTCCCTTTGAGAATATTTCTTCGAATTGGGAGAAAGGACCAGATCTTTCTTGTAAAATGACCCTTGATGATGGCGAGGATGATAATGACGATAACAATGATGGTGATAGTGACGGAAATGGTAATCAAGATGGGTGTGTGACGGCATCTGTGTCACAGTTCGACAAATGTGACACATGTTCTGCTGGATTAGTGCAACTGCAGTTAGACTCTCCATTTCAAGGAAAATGGAAAAGTGAAATCAAATTCAACGGAATTGGAGCAGCAGGATTGGTGACACCTCAGGTCAACGGAGTTTTTGTCAACAATGAGTTTTCATATGAGGGATGGACCCGGGTCGCAGATTCTGCAAAATATGTCGCTTATGGCAATGAGGACATGTGCTGGAATGAAGCAATTTCTTTCTCACTAGATGGCAGTGCACTCCCAGCAGGATATGAATGGGACAAGAATGTTGAAGCAACAATTTGTTTCAATATCGACGATACTTACCCCGACCCAACAACAACAACTCAACCTCAAACTGAACAGACGACTGCACAGACAACATCCTCAACTGGAATGTCTACAACATCAAATACAACTGGTGCTTCAACTACGCCATCTACTGGCGCTACAACGGATGGGACCACTGGCGCCACTTCACCTTTGACCACAAGTGTCACATCAACAACCGAAGCTGTTACGCAAGGACCAATGGTATGTTACACCTTAAATAACGATCAATATCAAGCTGGTCAATCAAATTACTGGAATAATTGGGACAATGGTCAAATTTCAAGTCACGTACTTCAACATGCTCTTGAAGTTCCGATTTCTGATAATGTCTTTGATTGGAGTATAGAATTGGAATATCCTTTCGTGATGACAAATTTTGACTCGTGGGAGACATCTACAATTAGTTCCATACCCGCAGGCCAATCAAAATCGACCAAATGGCAAATGCAGGGCATCTCTGGTTGGGGAACAGGAACCGAAATCCGAACAAACTTTCAATTAGAATGTACAGTTGAAGATTTCAGTGGAACTGTTACCCCAGAAGCTTTTCTGCCATCAAGTGTTAGGATTTGTCTCCCATCACCGGTCGTACCAGGTGAAGGACCAGTTGTGACAGAACCACCAACTACCGCACTAACGACCACTAGTGGCGCAACAGAGCAACCAACACAAATGACAACAACGCAGTATACAGGACAATCAACAACTTTTGCAACATCAACATCGACTTCTACTGATCCATCCGATTGTAGTGGTCCTTCTGGAATTGTTGCTGTCAACCCAGTTGAGACTTCTGTACAGAATACCCTCGGAACGACTCCCAACTATGCTGGAGCGATGCACCTTTCAATCTTGTTCTATGAAGCTCAAATGTCTGGACCCTTACCAGACTGGCACAGGGTCAAATGGAGAGGTGACTCCGCTCTTAATGATGGATGTGATGTTGAATATGATCTCACAGGAGGTTTCTATGATGCAGGAGACTTTGTCAAGTTCCATTTCCCACAATCTTTTGCATTGAATACGTTGGCATGGGGTATGAGTGATTTCAAGGCGGGCTATCAATCAGCTGGAGAATGGCAGAATGCTCTCAGAGTTCTTAAATGGGGAATCGGTAAGTTGTATTAATAATTAACCACATTATGGATTTCAAATGAAATGGGTTCAATATTTTATCACTGTTCACTGAGGACTTCCCAGTAGAAGGTTTCAACCTTGTCGAATTCTTTGTTTAGATCACTTCAAAAAATGTCAACCAACTAGTCATCCAGAATACCCAAATGTCTTCTATGGCCAAATTGGTAATGGTCACACTGACCACGCTTACTGGGGCCGCCCCGAAGAAATGTCAATGGATCGTCCCTCGTACGCCATCACTGCAAGTAAACCTGGTTCTGATCTAGCCGGTGGTGTCGCCTCTGCATTTGCCTCCGCTGCCCTTGTCTTTGGACAAGAGTGGGGTTGGGATAACACCTACGCCCAAGACTGCTTGAAACGTGCTAGAGAAATGCTTTCATTCGCAACAAATCACGTGGGAAAATATTCTGATTCAATTACAAACGCAAAAGATTTTTATACTTCCTGGAGTGGATACAATGATGAAATCGTTTTAGCTGGTGCCTGGATTGCTAAAGCATCATCCATGATGGACACAGCCAACCACGCCTCAGATGTTGCCAACGCAAAGGAAAGGGTTAATTTGCTTAGAACTTATAGGACTTGACGACTTTTTTATGCTCAGGAAATTTTCATTAACCTTGAAAGTCTTTATACAACCAGTTCCCAATAGGCACCGGTGGTGAATTCAGTTGGGATAACAAAGAAGCTGGCGCCAATCTTATGATGCACAAGATAACAGGAGATTCGCAGTATCTCCAAAAATTCAATCAATTTAAAACAACTATTAATAATGGAAGTAAAACACCTGGTGGGATGTGGTTCATTCAACAATGGGGATCAGTCAGACACGCTGCAAATGCCGCCTTTCTATTCGCTAGTAGTGGGGACAAGGCTGCAGCAAAGGAGCAAATTGATTTTATTCTTGGTAAGAAGACGTTCATGGCCCATGTGTCTTGGGCTACATCAGTCATATCATATGACTCATATGGCACCATAGAAAAGGGCACAAGTTATGGTTGGGGTAATTTAACTTAAGTTATATGTTAAGGTCATGGTTCAAAGGGCACTCCAATCATTGATGGTCAAGCCGGTTCCTATTTAATTGGTTATGGTTCAAATTATCCAACCAAACCTCATCATGGATCAGCAAGTTGTCCAGCATCAGGAACATGCGATTGGAATGATTTTAACTCGCCTAATGATAATCCATGGACATTGCATGGAGCTATCATTGGTGGACCTGAAAGTCCTGTCGATAACTTGGCTAATGATAGAGGGAATTACGTAACAAACGAAGTTGCAATTGATTATAATGCTGGATTCCAAGGAGTCCTTGCAGCACTTTTAGCGTAATCAATTAATAATCATCTAAAGTTGTCAAGAAAACTTGACTTTTTATGACCCTGAAATGGTCAGTTCTAACTGTGGAATAATGTAAAAACTGTTAATATATTTAAATTTATTGGAAGTATAAAATGTTTATTTATTGCATAACAATCTTTTGTTTTATGTGTCATAACATACGAGTCTAATCACCTATGATTCATCAGGAGTGAGTCATAACAATGAGTCATTGCGAATGACTCAGTGAACATTTATCGGCCTTTGAACGAGTCAAGTGAGTTTTAAAATAAGTATCAAGTTAACTTGAATGGCTTAAAATCAATCCAAGGAGAATTATGGTCTTTGGAAGATGCTCAATATAGATTGACACGCTGATTTCTAACGGTTTCACATTTTAAAAAATTTCTCATTCGTTACTACCCTTAAATTGTCCGGCTGAAAGAAAAATTATTCTTGAGTACCTTTTGAGCTTCTATACCTGAAGTACAATGTATCCATTTGAATTTTTCGCCATCCAGTGGCACATTTGCAAGTAACTGAACGGTAGGATCAAGCAAGTCGCCCCTTTTCATTTCAAGGTCAACTGGGGTTAATGTTGGCGCTTTAGAATAAACTCCAAGTTCCGGATATTCTTTAATTCCATCTTCTAGATAATAAAATACCCAAAAATCGTATATTGGCTTGGATTCATCCATTTTGTTTCCTGAATCAAACGCTTGCCAAGCGTGGGCCAGGGCGAGGTCCATGCGAAATTGCAAATATCGTTGAGTTGGAACACCAGCTCTATCTGAAAGTGGGAGGTAAGACCTAAAATGAACTTGATTATAGGTTACCTAAGTGTTGGTAGAGGGGTCGCCCCATTTGTAAGGAGCTTTGATACACAAAAGAATCATTTCGACCGTTGAATATACTTGCGTAGGCATTTTTCTCAACAACCTTATAAAGACCTTTATAAGAGATTCACTGACCGTCCTTGGTTTAAGTCCATACGATATAGTTCCATATCACATAAGTTCGACTAATTGACTTATGAATCTCTATCCTTGATATTTATTCAGAAGAGCATCGTGAAAATGGGAAACCCATCGTTCAGTCATATTCAATCTCATTTCATCTAAACTTGTTAACTCGCCAACAGCTCTACCTTCGAAATCAAAATCTTGAATGGTCACGTTAATTCGCTTATCTGGGTTTTCTCATCGACTCATGAAAATTAAAGCTTTTTTTGGCTTGAATCATATAGCCAATAATGATTCCAATCAGAAATCCCATCTTAGGAAGAGAGGTTGATTTTATATTTGGAAGGACTCGACATTGTTCGAACCATTCGTAAGTCTCATATGTTTCCAAATTAAATTCATTTTTCTTAACTTAATTAATTTTAATTTAGGGAATTTGTCTATTTTAACTCCGGTTAGGGATTGGGTCTCATAATAGAATTCGGTAAGTAGTTCACCTTCACAGTCGTTTATATGAGCATCGACAGGATTATTGGCGAGTCTATTAAGTGGATCCAAATCCATCAAATATTTGTCTTAAATCATTATGATGTTTCCTAGAAAGCGAAAGAATTGAAAACAGATACGTGACACAGTCTCAATGATACCTGTTTTCAGCCACGATCGCAGTTTGACTCGCCAATGACCCGTTGCATCGTCGCGTTCGATATAAATCTTTCCTCGTCCATCATATTTTCTAAAACTAATGTATTTATTTGCACGCCGAAAGATCATTTGTACCTGTAAATTGGATATGCTTCAGCAGATTGCCCTTGCCTCGTGACGCGCTTATATGGGATTTTGGATTTGATGTTGTTATTAGAGAGTCTCTTATAGAAACCAAAGAAGCGGTTTAAACCCCGGCTTATAAATTCCATTTAATTTAATCGCGTCTGTCTCTAGAACAAAATCAGTTTCAAAAATGATAAACTTTGGCACTTTTGATTCTGTCTGAATTCCTTCAAAATCAATATTCGAATCATCGTTGCACCTTGTTTTAATTTTACACCATCGACTGTCGACTTGACGTGGAAGGGGAATTATTTTCAGTCCCCCTCGCAAAAGTTTCATTTCTTTCTCAGCTATTGGTTTTTCTTTTTATATCGATAAATAACATAAAATTTGGGTCGATAATGATAAGTTTCAAATGTGTAAAATACATATTTCGTTATTTTTGTCCCAACAGTGTAGGTAACAGAACTTGCTCGGGTAGAATATTGATCGAAGTTTCCTATCATTTCACCACATAATTTATTAGCCTCTTCAATATTTTTGAAATGAACTTTTCTCGCATAAACTGTGATATCTTTGCGAGTCGATGACTTCACCTTTGTGCAATTCCGTGATCGTTGTTTCATTCCAATCCCACAGCTTTTACTGCAAGGGGACCAGTCACTCCATGCTGTCCAATTGATCATCGTTGCAACTTAAAATCACATAACGGAACATTCCGAATGAGGTAAAGATAAGGTTCTCGCGAAATATCAACCATTACCGATTTGGATGATATTTTACTGATTATTTAATTGTTATTTACATAAGAACTTAAATGCGGTCTATACTGCCGTCACTTACGACATTTTTTCTGATTACATTCTTGTTCCTCTGCAAAAATCCCAACACATGTTCCATCCCCATCATCACCATTTGAATGGATGCATTTTCGATATCTCTGCCTGTGACCACCATCACAGGATTGACTACAATCCGACCAATTTGACCATTTTGCCCATGATGGACATACTTGAAGTGGACACGATTTAACATCTGTCCGTATGGCATGGTCGTCTTCGCACACTTCTGATTCGAAGAAATCTTTTTGAATTCGTTTCCTACGATGAAGTTCTTCTTGAATCAGTGAATTCGAACGACAATGCTGAACTCTAAAAAAACGATATTTTACCGATATTTACCGATATTTTCAACTAAGAAAAAGTATTTTTATAATCGTACCTGTATGTTTTAGGAATGTTTCTTGCATTTTTTTCAACACAAGTCATCGAGCATTGTGACCAGTTGCTCCATTGTGCCCATGAATGACAAAGTGGATTATTGCAAATGGTTTCTTCCCGATTGTCTCCCTTGCATGTTTTATTCGGACATATCCGGTGTCTTAATTTCATCCCTCCTTTACCACAAGACTTTGAACATCTCGACCATTCTGTCCACTCTGTCCAGGTGTCAAATTCTGAAGTGGCAAAGGTCACATTCCTGACGCGATTTGCTCCCATAAATTCTTTTGCGTGGTTCTTTCAATGAATAATTATTAAGTCCAATTTGGCTCTCTTCAGACTCTAACGTTTAGGTAGTACAACATTAGTACTACAGCATTAGTAACCAGTCCTATTTTTTCAGAATTCTGAATATCGCATTTTGGAATATTGCAATATTCCCATCGTACTTTCGGATCTTTTGTATAACACCAAACTCCAAAGTCGTCATTATCTGGATTAGAACAATACGAATGACTTGCAAATGCTGGTCGAACTTTGACCTCAACCAAGGATCAGAGGATCATCGAGTATCGGACCGAGACTTCTAATTATAAGTGAATCATACGAATGTCCGAGGATCCCAGACCTTATGAGGAAAGTTGATATTCCATCGTTGACATTTTCGACCAGTTTCAGTACGATCCAAATTTCCAGTATAAGCACTTTCCTTACTCCAGCAGTCTTTTCAGTCTAACATTTTGGTCAAAAGTAGTCACTGGATTCACTCCGAGAAAAGATCTAAACATTGTTGAAGACGGTTCCTGTGCTGGAAAGTGCAAATTTTTGGAATAAGATTGAAATCAATAAAATCATAAATTCGGCTTCTCTTTAGTCGTTTCGAACTATTTTTTAAAATATCAAAATCTTATATTTGATTTCAGCTGTATGTTCCCTCTCGTCTTTTTTGAATTTATAGGTTGTGTTCGCGCGACGTTCGCTTTCTTTCGCCTTCTTCCTTCGCCAAGAAGAATTTATGTCAATGAATCAGTCACCAATTTTATACTCCTATTTTGTCACCAAATATAAAAGTTTTGGTAAATTTGTGCTCTTACGATTTAGGTTTTTTCTCTTTGTATAAAATTGTGGCACGCTGGATTACCCCGCACCACGTTACTACTCTATGATTAATCTCAACGTGTAGCTAAAATTCCAATAACACCCTTATATGGCAACTTAATAATATTTATGGGCTTTAACTTTTGATAAGAACGGGCTTTTAATTGGAAGTGACGTTGCAAATGGCGTACCGTTTCGTTCTATGGTATCTTAAATGGTACCTATTTAATCAGTGGCGTCAAATAGTGGTAAAAATGACCATGTGGTCCACGATAATCAAATGACTGAGATAAGTCAAGTATTTTGAAGAAATTGCGATGCTTTGGTATGTGACACTACAAATCATCTGACTAACTACACTTAAAACTGACACAGAAATACAGAAAGAGAATATCCATAGAAGATTTCACTTACTCCCTATTTAAACTAAAAAAATGCGCCCATAGAAATATTGCGGTGCTATTATCGGATTCATATCGGATGAAAGATTCAGTTTAACATAACATTCTAGATATTCTGTTGAACCAAAACCGCTAAATCCCTTATTCATGGATAAATCTGGACGATTCTGATTGTGTGATACCATTTTTGTGATTTTAAGTGCGCATACATTCAGTTTATAAGTGCAGTGTTGTTTTAACCTCACATTGGAATTGTCAAAAATCTTCAAAAGTTTTCTTTGAAAAAGATTTGTGGTGATTAATTCGGTTTCCACGTATGGCTCACGTGATCATATTCTTTCACGTTAAATCAGGAAGTTTATACAGTAAAGTGGGGCGTACTATTTAAGTCAAAATTGACTAGCGATTGACCAGACTCGAAAAAATCTAATAAGGTAAATTGATGAGCAGAATATAAGCGACCAAAATGACCAAAAATAATATGACCGGTCGGAGTCAGGAGGAATACGGGTCCATTAACCGCGTATCCCGAGTTTACAGAGATACTTATTAACATTTTATTTTAGATGTCAGCAACAACAACTACTTCTGCTCCTCTTACAACTACTACAACTACTCCTGTAGTAACAACTACGACTACTCCTGCGGCTACTACTACGACTACTGGAGGCTCGGGAACTACGACTACTCCTACGGCCACTACTACGACTACTGGAGGTACTGGAACTACGACAACTACTCTGGGATCAAGCTCCGCTGGAGTTACCTCGTCAACGGCAGCAGCAGCAACAACAGTTTCAACAACATCTGCTGCAAGCATGCAAACTATACCATCTTTATTGTTGCTTTTGTTTGCTTTGTTTTTTCGAAAACGTCTTTTCTAAATAGTCAAATCCCCGATATGTTTTCCTGAAAATGACGGTAACTGATGCCGGATTCAGCGTGGACATCTCTGGACCATTTCACACTGAGGGGTTCCGGAAAATTTTTTTCTGAGAACTCCAGGAATAAAAATTTTTGGAAATAAATACAAAAATAAAAGTTTATTACAAATTATAAACAGAATGTCAAGGAATAGGAATCAGTCAAGATGTTTTTGGTGCTGGGTTAATATATCCTCATAGATGTCTTTTGTGATTTTCTCTAAAAATGTCGAATTTGACTAAAATTTAATTTTTAATTGAAATGGGAAATTAACAAAGTTTCCAAGCGAGAAAGTCATTCCGGAAATGGCAGAATCAAAAGTGTCTCGAAAACAACCGTCGCCTCGAAATTTGGAAGCATGTTGAGACCAGTCTGATTTTTCGGACAAGTAAACAATCGGATCTTTTTTTCTCTCGGGTAATTCCATTTGAAATTTGTCTTCCTTGTTGACAACGAGTGCTCTGCCAATTCGTTTATGGAGATCCAAATATGTTTGGCTGTATTTTATGGCCTGAATATTTGATGTGTTAGTAGTAGGCGGCTCTTTTCGAATCTGTTCAGGCTTTCTGCGCAATCGTTCATCAATTGTTGTCAAAACTTCTGATTGGGCAAGACGATGACTTTCAAATGGTTTGCCGTTTTGTGAGTAGAATCAGAAGATTCATATCCGAAAGCAGATCGAAAAAATAAATTAATTTGAAATGGTACCATCGGAATAAGAATTGTGTGAAAAAAAGCCTGCGTCCTTTTTATACCATTTACTTTCGGATATTATAAATAGTTTATATCAAAAACCAAAATTCAAAACATCCCTCAATCTTGGCTTGATATAAGTTTCTTCTATCACCACCCTTGTTCCAAATTCTTAATCACCAATAATTTCTTATCTGGTTAAGTGAGGAGCGTCTTCCCGATAGTCGTCATTTGTATACTGCATTCAGCGGAATTCGGACCAAATGACCACCGGAAAGAGGCCCCCTTCTTATCACTAATCAGGTTCCCAGTCAATTCAAAATCGAGTCAAAACGTACCAAATTTAGGCTGTAGAACACCTTCGTATTTTGGCGTACATCGTAGAAGAATTTCTCGGTCACTTTCCGAGTATGTCTTCACTGGACTTTTCGGAAATAAAAATTTTCTTGCATTACAATGATAATATGCTATCTTTTCGTTTCCTAGAAAAAAACTCTTCACCAAAGATTTCTTAAATTCGCTATCACTTATAGCCTAAAGTGGGGCGCGTCTTCCCAATGGTCGTCGTCTCTATCATGATTAGCGGAATAAAATATCCTATTCGTTGAAATTGCGCCCTCCATATTGCTAATTCGGAGAGTCGTTCTCTTCTTTCTCTTCTTTGTGAGCAAAATATGATATTTTATTCCGTTGGACATATGATGTAACATATCATATGTTCTACTGCCCCATGCGGAATTCGAATAAAATGTCCATCGGAGATACGCACCCCACTTTATTAGTAAATCACCTTGTAAACGATAGTATTATATATTATACAAGTCTTTTACCTTGGTAAAGTTCAATTTTGACAGTTTCAGATTCCAGATTTTTCGCCAGACGACCAGGATCAGAAATAAATGGAACTAATTTTGAGCATTCGAATTCTGAACGGACAACAATCGGGAAATATGGATAGAAATCAATCGATCTCATTGGTTTACATGTATTTGAACCTTGGTGTAATAATTTCAAGTTCAGAAATTTTCAACCAGTTCAATAAACCGTGCCTAAAATTAGTATTGAAAAGTCTAACACTGATATAAACATCGCCATGATTTTCCGAAATCAACGTCCCAGGAGCCGAAATTAGGTCAATTTTGACACAGACTTGGATCTTTAGTCCCTGTACCATTCTCTGAAATATACTTCGTGACTCCTATATTTTGTAAAATAAAAATCCATCATCGTTCTGTTTTCTTTGTCTTATTACTCATTCAACGAACAATAAATGACTATTTTGCACTCGATGGGTATTTTTGCCTTTGTTTAATGTTCAAGAAAATCTCTTTTCGCATAAAAAACAGGACTCCTGATGATTGGTAAGAAAACGGATCTTCGGCGGAATTAAGTTTGATAAAAAGTTTTTACCGGTGTATTTTCCGACATCTAGTGCGTCGAATAAAATTTTAATTTTTGAAGTGTTCGAATTGATGTTTCGAATTTCATTTTATAGGAGAGGCCGATAAGTGAGTCATGTCACAATGATTCAATTGAAGATGGAGCTAGAGAATGGTTTAAAAATACCACAAGTTGGATTTGGTACATGGCCAATGAAGGGCGAAGCGTGCTTTGATGCCGTTTGTTCTGCTATTAAAATTGGTTACAGGTAATTATCAAATTTTATCGTGAGCTAGATATTTTCGGTACAAATTTTGAAAATAACTTAAGTTTTAAGGATACATAAGCCATATCATATTAGAATTCTTGAAAAATCTATAAATTTGTGAAACTATTACGTAACAGTATCATATACAACGTCATAGAAATCCCGTTACATAATTTTTGAATCTTTCGACCCCGAAATGTTGAATTCCAAAGAATGTTTCATCCATTCTCATATGGACCATTTGATATGACTGATGAATCCTTCAGGCATATTGATACTGCATATCATTATCAAAATGAAGCTCAAGTTGGTCGTGCAATTAATTTCTGTATTTCTTCTGGTCTTGTGAAACGGGAAGATATATTTCTAACAACAAAGCCTGGTTTTCAAATCGTCATGATAGCGCTAATCTCTAGCGCCATGGCACTATTTACTATTGGCTATAGCCTATAGTGTCCGTAATAATTGGCGCTAGAGATTCCGTCATCAAGCCAATATTATTCTGGATCAAAATTTGAAACCCATTCTAGTTAGCGGATCATCATAAAACTGGGGATCTGGCCTCCCAAGCTGTTGAACGTCAACTTACAACTCTTGGATTAGACTACATTGATTTATATCTTATACATTCCCCATGGTCACTCGTTCCAGGTGACCCTTACTCATATCACATGATATATTTGACATCATGAACCATATGATGCGAGTCATGATTTCTAACTAACAATGTTATAAGATTTAAGTTCCTTTTTATATGGATGAGACATTCGACTGAAAAAATATTAAGCCGATGATCCATGGGTAATGGACAAATTGAAGTCTTATCAGATGACATCTGATGGCAAACTAGAAATGGCTGATATCCCGCCGAAAGAAACATGGAAACAACTAGAGACTTTTGTTGAGTCTGGTAAAATAAAATCACTTGGCGTTTCGAATTTTAGCGAAAATCAAATCGCTGAAATTTTGTCAATTTGTAAATATCGACCACAAGTTAATCAAGGTTTGTGATGGAGTATTTTGTTTTTGAGCTTTTGGTGAAATCGAGGTCAACTGGAGGTCAACTTATTATGGTTTTAGTCGAATGTCATCCACTTTACAATCAATCTCGTTTATTAGAATATTCGAAAAAGAATCAAATGTTGCTCACCGCCTACTCTCCGCTAGGTAGTAAAAGTAATGACAAAATTTTGAATGGAGCGAAAACCAGTTCATTGAATTTACTCAAGGTTTGTGCACCTAGGATCAGAATACACTATATAGAAAACGCTGGGTTATAAATTATAATATAACTTATAATATATTACCCTTAACGGGAATTAATATCATGATCATCTGAATGGCGCCCTCTATATTGTAAATTAGGAGAGTCGTCCTCCTCTTTCTCTCTTATGTGAGCAGGTTATGATATTAATTCCCGTTAGGGGTATTAATACTATTTTTAAGAATTCAACGATTCTCGAACTGGCTGAAAAGTATAACCGTTCCGCCGGTCAAATTTTATTGAAATTTCAAGTCGAACGAGGAATAAGTGTCATTCCAAAATCAGAAAATCAGAAACGTCAATCTGAAAATTTCGATTTATTTTCATTTT
>SCLD01088970.1:0-13727 GCA_004367895.1 Oikopleura longicauda | reverse complement strand
TATAAGAAATTAAAAGAATTCCATAAACGCCACATCACCAGGTCTTCTTGATCGTGAAAAAACTGAAGGACGTACTTAGGGAATTTCATGACCTTCGTTTCATGGACCAAAAGGGTAGTCTTGAGTATTATTGCACAGGATTTGGGCTATATACTAGTGGAAAGGACGCTGATTACGGAAAAGTTCATTTCTGTATATTTCTTAATTATTCTTAATATTTTGTAAATTAACTGTCTAATATGAATACTAACTAATTCTTTGATATCAATGCAGGTAAAGAGTCATATGGTAGTCGTAGGTGTTAACTCGGGTTAACTCACTACAACCCATCTCAGTGCTACCCCTCAGGCATCCTCACCCTCATCCCCCTCAGGCGGAGGTCCATACGGTGAGTGCAGTTCGTAATCCCCGCATAAATCACTTTTTTAACTTACATAAATGGATTGAGAACTTTTGGGTTATCTTGTGAAGGGGAAAGAATTTCTTCAACTTCGGCAGATTTAACCAAATTCTCATTTTCGTCTTTGATGATATCTCCATCTTTGTCAATGACTGCAATGTAATTTCGCATACCTTCCTCAATTTGAGGGTACGAAAGAAGAACTTTATATTCTGATGTCTTGACAGTAAGTCCAGAAGCCTTCATATGATCTTCGATCATCCCAACGAGATTATTTTCTTCTTCTGGTGTTCCACCAACATGTGGATCTGCCGTTAGTTTTTCTTATGATGGTTTTCAAAATCACTTCATGGTACTGCAGGCAGCTGTATAACCTATATAGGGGGTTTGACCCAGCTTTATAAGGTCCCATACGGTATAGCCTATACCGTATAGGGCCATACCCTTATTTACGGCGATTCGAGATTTCACCACACCCTATAGACTATATAGGCTATAGTGCTCTTTTGCGCCGCGATTTTGCTGAATATCGAAATTGCTCAAGGGGTTTTGCTTAAGGGGTTGCTCAAGGGGTTTTGCTTAAGGGTTGGACTTAGGTCGGCAAACACGATGACCATGTGGTGTGAGAGAACCTTGCTTGGTCTCTTGATATGCCCTAATGAACTTATTTTTCATGTTAATAACATAAGGGTTGAAATATATTATTTCCCATTAGTCGTACTATTTAATACTATTAGGTGCCTAAATAGTTTCGACTCCTAGTCTTTCGGAAATTCAAGAAGCTCAGGCCGATTCAATTCTTAGTTTTAGGGAAGTTTTGAATTGTTGAAATGATACTCGTATTTGAAAACCAACCTAGCCAACTGCGAATGGACATATTATCAATATTGTTTTTGAGAAAGTCTTCGGCATTGCCATCATATTCTTTCAGTGAAGTTCATAAATCATAATCGAAAATAACTAATTAAACATTTTTGTTATTTTAACTATTTTGATCTTGACTTGATAAGCAAACTCGTTACCACCGCCAGTGTTAATTGCAAGTGCACCAATCAAAAGCCCTAGACCTAACGCCACTATACTCGATGCTCCCGCCACCAACACTGAAACCATAAATTAAGAAAAACATAATCCGAAATTTGGTTACCTGTTCGATAGCTTTTTCGCTCTAATATTTCAGACATCTTCAAAAATGTCTGATCAAATGATTCGAGAGAAAAGTAAAGTTGCGGTCTGGGAGAAAAAAGAGAACATAAACTGTAAAAATTTAGAATGTGTACTTACCAAATATAAAACGAAGAATAAAAGATTAAGATACCGAAGGTACAGTAAAAAGAACGATGGTGACCGGTTAAGTAAACAGGCACTTATAGGGGGTCACACATTAGAGTGGAGCACCAAGTCTTTAACTTGCAAATATGAGAGTTGAATATTATTTTGCACATAAAGTGTTACACTTTCATGTGGGCAAGTTTAAGACTGGGTGTTCCACTCTAATGGGTGACTCCCCCTATATTTTCTAGCGTCACCCTAAGATAAGAAGCATGAAATTATCCTCTGCTGTCATAATTTATGACTCATTAACCTTACACTCAATTCCTAGTTAGATGCAAATCACTTCCAGATAGCAAAAAAACGAAAATTGAGAATAGATTCAATGCTTAGGATAAATTTAAATCGAGTAGTTTTAGCAAGGAAATAAATTTTATTAACAAAAAGAATCTAGCAGGAAATTTTCGCATTTTCAGTGGTCAATGTCACGTGTATCCTCCCCTATTAAATCGTGCCGATGCATTCATCGCTTGAGACATTACATTTAAAATGATAATCAAAGCCAGACTTTTCTTGCGTTCAATTTAAATAAATGATACACGATAATAGCAATTCTTATGTGTGCTAGTTCAAGACCAGGTGTTTCACCCTAATGTGTCACCCCCAAAATTTGGGGCCCAAATAGTTGTAAAAAGAAGAAAATTGAAGCTAGTTCCTAATAAAAGTGATTGCAATAAAGGTCCAAATGCAATTTCTTTTTTGTTTATCTTCCAGCTGTTTTGTTTTGAATTTCCATTCTTTTTCTTTCGAATTCAGTTCGTCCTAAAATATTTGACATGTAACATGTATTATATAAATTATATAATATAATATCAAAAAAATTACAAAAAATTACTAAAATAAATATAATAAACGTTTGACCATTCGGAGCCTGACAAAAACCGTCTACGATAAGGGAGATTCAATGCTTTTGAATTTCTTTGGCCGCCGACTTCTGCTGATCAGGGACTATGTAGTTTCAATGGAGAATAATCCGTTAAATCACATGCAAAAAGTTTGAAGGTTTTTGTGTGACGGAATTAGACCAAGGAAAAGTCGGAAGTTGAAATTGGTATTTTGTGTGATTTGACAACGGTGGACCAACCTCTTTTGAAACCACATAGGCTATAGCCGCTATAGGGGTCAGCGGACCATGAAATCCCAAAGATTGAATCATCGAATGACTCATTTTAGATAAATTATTGAGTTACGGTAACTCACCTTTACTTTCTCATTTTGTTGTTTCAAGTTCTTGTTCTCATCTCTGACTCTGTTATGGTGTTTTTGAAGTATGTAAAGAGCTTGACTTTCAGTCATTCGATTTTCTATCCGGTTATGATGAGCATCAATCTCAGATCTATCATCTCTAAATTGTGGCCTAACAAGTCGTCGGTGAGCCACGTGTTCGGGCGAATAAAACTTGGAATATCATGAACAGATGCCACGAGAGTGCGGCAGAGATTTGAATTTAATTATGACCCATAAATTATGAATGGGTCATAATGTACGGGTCATATGGTAAGGGCATAAACTTATCCAAATTAGATGACGGATTCATGGTCTTTCCTGATTCGTATAAGTCATTTTGGGTTCATTTGTCCTAGGGGGTGTTTCAATTGAGCCAGAGGTATTTTCTGTAGAGTATCTTTTTATCAATCCATTTCTTTCATTATTTATGGTTCTTCTGTTAAGAAATTTCTCTGATCTTCCCAAAATAGGCGTCGAAGTAAGATTCTCTTCAATGTGCTCGTCCCGAAGCCGGTCGTCCTTTTGAAACATTTGTGTGAAGTTTTAGGGCTTTTAAAACGTGTGATTTTTACCCTCTGAAGGTTTTTCAGAATCGCTTTTCGATAGCAGAAATATTATTTTTTGAGTCAATCTAGAGAGCCGACTGCTGATTGGTTAACATGACGGATAGTCAATTCGATCATTCATACCCCGAGCCGAGTATATTTTAAGTAAATGTCAATTGTAAAAGACATACAGAAGGTATGAATGACACAGCGGGACATCCGAAATCATCCAAATATTCACCTTTCATCATTGAAGTCAATAATCATTTTAAGTTCATTAGATTTAAAGCCTTTCCGAGGTTTAGGCGTGAAGTCAATTCACACACAATTAAAAACGCGCTAGCTACACGGGTGGACCAAATTGTTGGGTCAGATAAAATCCTCATCTTCTTCATTGTTTACATTCAAAATAGTCGCGGGTGGTGTACGATTCTACTAAAACAAAATGGTCCACCCGTGTATGTTTTACCGAAGAAGGTTTACAAAAAATTCCGAATCAAACACTCTTTTCAACCATCTCACCTAAAATCACCAAGCTAATTCACCAAGCAGAAATCTCTCACAGATACACTAGGTACATCTAGGTACTAGATACACTAGGTATGCTTCAATTTCGGAGTCCAAAAAATTCAGACTTGCTTATTTTTTTCGCATTTTTGATAAACATGACTTTTCCAAAAATTTCGGACTTACGAATTTTTAGTAAACATGGACTTTCCTACGACTAAAACTATTCAAAATTCATTAATTCTGCATACACTTGTAAAGAAAACACAAGGGAATTTGAAGGAGAAGTATTTTTATTTAGTTCTCAACTTTTTTCTTTTTAGATTTTTTCTGGTCTGTATTCTTTCGTTTGTTTCCGGCTTTTGGGTTTCCCTGTTTTGGTGCTTGCTTATTTTCGCCCTCAAGTGTATTCATTTGATTTTGCCTCCATCTGTCTTGTCCTAAAAGTGGTGAATAAATTTTTCCGATAATTTTTAATTAGATCATTGTATCGGGGCGACTACCTTTCACGTATTCAGTAACTCTGAGTTTATGATTTACATGTCTTCCAAATTGTGATTGACCAAGCTCAACATGGACTTCTTTCAACATCTCACACAACGCTGCTCTCAATTTGATCGAGCCATTTTTCCATAATCCTATTTTCGAATTTAAATTTTAGATAGCAAGTGAGTTTGTAATGAATCAAAAAATGAATTTCTAATGTTGGTTTTAGTGTTATATAAAATTCTTTTCCTTCAACCGCTCGTGATCCAAATCTGCCAAATGCAATTTTATCAATTGGAAAATGTTTGATTATTTCAATAAATTTTTTATCAGGAATACTTTTTGCCATTTTTTCAAATAGAAAACTTCCTGGCGGCGTATCAAATATTTGACTGAGTTCATCGCTGGTCAGACTTGTAATATCATCAATGAGAAGCTTTCTTGCCCTACCATGAAAACCAACAATAGATTGACATATGAGACCACCTTGATATGCATCTTGGCCTTGAAATTTTTATTTATTGTTTTGTGGCGAGCTACACCTCAGACTTACCGTTCAAAAGACTTCTAGCAAGATTCTCTTCTCCTTCATTACTAATAGCGCTTTTAAGATTTTGAATGATAAGGATCTGTTTCTCTTCAACCAACTGTGCAGCACGTTCGGTAAAACGGGCAACAATGCCAGCCTTACCACCAAACCATGCCCGTCTTAACAGTCCCAAAGCATTGATTTGTGTGATTGCTGATTCAAATAATGATTCAGAACTCAAAACTAACATTCTTTGCAGCAAAAAATTTCCTTAAATATTTATATGATTCGTTATCACTTATAATTATAGCAAAACTAACCTTTGTCATGCATAAATAATTCTTCAAGGCGTCCTCTTATCCACGTATCATAAAACAATTTTAATTCGGCTTCGTCCATCGCATAAATAATTCGTTCTAGCAAAAAACTTCCAGGCCCACTTTTCAAAAATTCTTTCAGTTCTGAGTTTTCTGGCTTTATATGTTCAACAATTAGCTGCCTCACATCATCGCGCTGTATTTTGCTTATGACTAATAGTAACCCCAAGGCTGGTGAGCCCTTTTCGCATAGAGATACGTCATTTATATTTGGTATCCCTAATATTTCTTCGACCAACAAATTGAACTGTTTTCTACATGACTTTGGAATGACTGATAATTTCACTTCTGTTTCGAAATTGAGTTGATTCGTTGGATTTTCTTTCCATATGACTCCACACAGTGTCGAAATCAAATCACGGAAAAGAAGGGATGAATATTTATTTCGTAATCGTCGGATAATTGAGTTTTCCTCTCTAGAATACACTGTTGTAAGTGCCTTCAAAGATTTTGCGCAGGTTTTTACTGATTTATTTTCTTTCGAGGGGTTATTGCAGTGAATCATTTAGAGATCACGTACAACTCCGTAGTTTTTGGCTTTTCACCCCGACCTGAACTTGTCTGAGAAGTTAGTCTGACAAATTTTTTAAGTGCAGCTCGTATGACAATGTACGAATGTTCTCCCGTAGCCATTTTATCAATTTCTTCAGCGCTCAGTGTCTCGAATGATTCGAAATAGACTGATAATGATTCTAAATCGGCATCTTCCATAATAGATTCGCATAAAAATGAAAGTTTTCGCCATTTGACAGTACCTTTATCAGCTTAATACGTAATTGTACCAAACAAAAACGGTCGAAACACTGTCTCTACACTAATGTGGAACCTCTAAATATAAAATCCCAAACAATGGTTAACCCTTATGATAATTTTGCCTTATCCGTTAATCCAAAAAAAATATAAGCTTTTCCTTCGTGATGTTGGATAATTTCTTTCATACAATTCAGGCACAGATTATTTTTAACAGTCATATCTTCTTCAGTTTTCATCATCTCGGACATGGACGAAAGATATTCCATCAATTTGTCCAACTCTGGATTTCTTTCCCGGACAACACGGTCATTATCGACAATGACCTCTCCCTCATTTTTACCAACCGTTTTCACATTGTGACGTACTGCAACTTCTGCCATTCTAAGAAAATAACTTAAGGGTAGGATCCTCCTTAAATACTTTACTATTGATAAATAGTATTTATATATCAGTATACCAGTAATATAAGTATATTAATAGTCTCAAGATTTTCCAAAACGTGAATTTCCGGTGAAATTTCTCTAATAATTTCTACATAGATGTACTATTTCTCTGCTCGCTAAAAATAGTATTAAAAAAAATAAAATGACTCATAATTTTGGTGATTGATTTAATGAGTCATCGAGGGTAATGTCAATTTCCAGCCAATCAGATTGTTCCTCCTGTAAGAGTGACTCACATTAATCGTTGAATTAGTTATTTCAAGGTTATTCATTGCCCAGAAAGAGAAAATGTGGTTTACCGGTCAGATTGGCGAAGCGGTCGCTCAAATTCAATCCACTGGAAAGGTACTTGTTGTATTTGGAAAAGGAAGGTTCATAGAACACTCGATTTCAACTATTTCACATATTTATGCATTTCATAAGGACACGTAACGTATGTTCTTTCGAATACCTTGTCTTCAATAAGAGTTTCACAGGTCTTACTGTATCATGAATCATGTCACATGAAGGCCCTCGAATCAATGAACTTTGAAAAGGAACTGACCAAGTTTCAGTACATGTTGATAAAATGTTTGCCGACTTAAGTTTGGTTTAAATTGTGTTTTGTAATTTCAACTATGAAATTGTTTTTTCTGATATTTTAAAATGTAACCTGGCGTTATCATCATAACAGTCACCGTCCTTCAGTCAGTGTCCTTCCAAATGTGCGCAGACTGTGGACTTTCAAATTTTAACCATTTCAAAGCCCAGAATTGAGTTCAATTTTGAACTCGCAAGCAATCTGCTTGAAATTGGATGAAGATTCAGATGGTTTCAATCAATTTAAAGAATTTTTCTTTGTATCAGCTACACCATTTGTCTATTTTGTTAATCAAAATGGAAAAATGTGTGAACCAATTACTGGAAATACAATATCGGAAACTGCTATCAAGGATTGATTCATAACTAGGCTGAATTCTGTGGGAAATCTTCATTTTTGATATTGTATAACAAAAAATGATGAATATACTTCAGATAAAATTCTTGAGAGTTTATTCGAAAAACAAACTTTTGAAAAAAATCATGGTTTTCACCGAAAATCGTGTTTTCTCAAAAAAAAATCTTGGTCTACTAAATCTTGGTCTACTTTCTCTCTATTCCGTAAATGAATTATAAAAGGCTGCTTTAACAGCACCAACACCAGTTGAGCCTTCAACGACTCCAGCACAAGCACCAACGAGTCCAGCACAAGAAGCAACAACTGATTTGGGAGTATCAGCCGCGGATGAAATGACCAGACAGGAAGAGATCCAACGAAAAGTTGCTGAGACAAGAGAAAAAATTGAACAAGTCAGAAGAGAAAAAGCTAAAAAAGCAGCTGATGAACAAAGAGAAAAGGAAAAACAAAGACGAGAAATGGGTCAAAAAGCTGCTGAAATGTAAGATCCTCATTTTTTATTTCTCCATTTTTCTTAACATCTACGGGACGAAAATACTCCAAAATGCCGATAACGGTAGAAATAAAATAGCTCAAGAGACTCCCCCTAAAATTTCAAGATTAAAAGTTTGGACCAAGATAAAATATTTGGTACAATAAAAGTTTTTCAAAAAAAAAATAGAACTTTTTAATCGGAAGTGAACCGGAAATTGTTTTGGGCAAGGAGAATACATAATTTCTGCCTATAAGTCTTCAAAAGGCCACAATAAATTGCTTGGAAGTACACTGCAGTGCCATCTCGTCGCGTGGGGGTATAGTCAGCTCGTCCCGCAGGTGATAATTTTCGATTTAGACAACAAGAACGAGAACAAGCGAATCTCCAACGTATTGCAGAAAAGCGACGCAAAGAAAAAATCGCTGATGCCGAAGCGCGGGCAAGGGTAAAGAAACAAATCGAAGACGATAGAAGAGCGAGAAATGTAAAATATGACGAAAAACATGAAGAAGAAATGAAAGCAAAACAAGCCGAGCTTGATGAGATTAAAGGTTTTCTTAACATTTTTGTTTTATTTTTTCTATGCGCCGACCGTCAACCTTAAAATCGACAGCCACACATCAGCCTAAAATGTTAACATGATTTGTAGCAAAGAAACTTCGAGAAGAACGAGAGAAACTCGAAGAGCAGCGTCGTCTAAGAGATACCTGCGCTCGTATACAGGTATTTTCAGTTCACATGGTCTCCTAGCCCGGGCTATATCAAATAAAACGACCTTTATTTTATAATGAAATCAACATTTTGATAATTTGTTTTTCCAGTTTCGATTCCATGATGGATCGACTCGAACTGAAAGTTTTGGTGCAGATGATCCTCTATCCAAAGCACGCGATTTCGTTGTTGAAAATCAAATATGCGACAGGTGAGTCTTACAAACTTCTAAGAATATGACCAAAATATCATAAAAAAAACTATTTAGATTTGTTCTTGGAACATCCTTTCCAAAACGACGTTTTACTTCTGAAGAAGAATCAAAATCTTTTCGCCAGTTAGGATTGACACCGAGTACTGCCTTGACAGTCATTCCAATACAAAGTGCAATTTCAAATTCTTCAAATGGGATTATCTCGACGATCATGGCAATTATAATGATTCCAATCAATATTGTCTTATCAATTCTGTCAGGCATCACTGGTAGACAAACAAATGAAACACAACAGCCCACTGCTTCTTCCGCTGGTCCGCCGTCTTCAAACAATCCTAATTTACGACGAAGGAAAAGTTAATGTCACTTTCGGCGGTTAACTCCCCAGTGACAGAGATTTTTCCCTTTTCATAAGATAACGAAATTCCTTGTGACTACGTAATAAAGAGGGGGTCCTCTTCCGAGAGTCTTCCCGATGGTCATTTGGTTCAAATTCCGCACGAGGCAGTTAAAAGACGACGACCATCGGGAAGACGCACCCCACTTTATGAGCAGCAATTTAACTTTGAAAAGAACTAATCGATTATCAGACCTTGACGATGATGAACGAAAACGTCAATATAATGGAAATTCAACTGAGCAAGATTCTTAACTTAATGTGCAATAATTAATAAATCAAACAATTTTATTTTGAATACTCAATGTACTTATCGTTTGAAGCCAATCATTAGGTTGTACTAGGCCTCGACGGACGAAGACGGCCGTTCGCGGACGGCCCATCCGTCCACTTGTCCATGTGGACGACGGACGGAAACTTAAGCTTGGGCCGACCACGGTGGACGGTCCACCTCATGGACGGATTTAGACGCCGGACAGTGGAAACCATTTTTAGCCGAACGAATAGACGGATTTTGATCGTGGACCGTCCACTTCATGGACGGATTAGGACGCCGGACAGTGGTTATAATTTCTAGCCGAACGAACGGATGGATTTTTGATGGTGGACCGTCCACCTCATGGACGGATTTGGAACACGGACCATAAAAAAATCCGAAATGTGGACGGAGGTGAAGGAAAGTCCGTCCGTGGAGGTCTGGGTTGTATTAAATCAGTCACCAGTTGGGAAACGAAACCGTTAGGATATTTGCTGATGCAGGCTCCATCGAACAGGCGTTTGCTCCTGTTCGCCGTGTTCGACCAATTAAAAAAATTAACTGTTCGTTGTTCGCACTGTTCGTTGTTTTGAAAATGATGAAAATGTTGTTTAAATGTTATGTTCGCTAAAAATCAAATGACAAACTCAGCGACATCATTGTTATGCAAGACGGAAGTAGATCTCTATTTCACTGTAGATGCCAAAATATCATAAACCATCATACACAAATTAAAGGTGTTGAATTACTGTCTGCTGTATATAATAATATTATAATACATATATTGTTATCTCTCCAGCGTACATTGTTACAAATTTCGTCGCTAAGCAAGAGTGAAAGCTCTCTCAGCCTATCTGACTTTCTTTTCATTTTGTCGTAAATAGGAAACGTAAGTAAAGAGAAAACTATATTTTAAGCTAAAATAACTTCTTTAGGCCCAATTCTTTGAAATTAGAATTGAAAGAAAGTAAAAAATAATGAATGACAAATATCTCTTATTCGTGTAATTTATGGTTTTAACTGAGACGTCTCTTATCAGTGATTTCATGAAATTTCGTTTACTACCTTGTCTAGGAATTTGGTTTCAACATATCTAAAATCGTAGTAATCTACGAGCTTGAACAATTCCCTGAGGCCCCGCAGGGATATTTAATGATGTGGCCTACACAATGAGTTTGACTTGACTTCCTTACCTTTTTATAAAGGTTACATAAAAGAAAAAAGAGCTTTTTCCTTTCTAGTTTATATAAATGAAAAATATATATTCGACCTGGTTCTGAGAGGTTCAAGAACGTTTAAATGATTTTAGCAGGAGAAATGCCCGATAATAAAGTCAATCCTGATGATTTGGCGCCAGATCTACCAGAAGATGCAACTGGGGTAGTTCCAGATGATTTACCTTCATATGATCAATGTGTGCGTAAGTCATTCCAATTTATCTAAATATATATAGAATATATTACATGTCATTTCGTGTCAATTGTACAAATTCTCAAAAAAATTCTTAAGCTACCGATGACTTTGTTGCACCACCCGAACTTCCACCACCACCAGATTCTTTCGAGAAAAGCGAAAATGACGCTAGTGGATGGTCCAGTTCAGCAGCTCTCAGGTCTGGTTTTATATCGCCTGGCTTTTCGATTTAATAAATAGACAGGGTCCACCGAATAGTGCGAACAACGAACAGTGTGAAAAATCATTTTTTAAATTCGTCGAATACGGCGAAGAGTGCGAAAACCTGTTCGGTGGACCCTGTTTATAGCGATATTTTCAAAAACTTTAAATAGCTCAAGCGATGCTTTGGATGCTCTTGCTGAGCATATTGAAAAGAACTGCTGCTGGGGTAAGGGACCGATGGAGAAAATGAAAGTCAAAAGTGTTGAGCCATCAACAGCTTACAAATATCTAATGAACAGGCTGGTCTTAGCGAATAAATCTTTCGTTATAGTTTATTCCTGAATCATAAACATATATTTTAGCTGGAACGAGAGAAGAAAAGTTAACTGGACTCACCGTCCATATCATGGCGGAATGGTGGATGGGCCGCATAATGGCCCACCACCAGGAATATGGCAGGTACAAAGTTCAAAACCTAAAGAGTTCGACGAGGAAACTTACAAAAAACCTGTACCACATACAGAAGAAGTCCGTACCTGCTGGCGTTGTCATGGCAGAGGCCAGATTCGATGTACCCGTTGCCGTGGACGGGGTCATGTTGACTGTCCTTCCTGTAGTCGTGGTGTTAAATCTGATGGCGAACGTTGTGGAAGGTGTCGCGGCGGAAGACTCCGGTGCACCACATGCGGTGGAGATGGCTTGAGGCGGTGTTTTACTTGTGAAGGAAGTGGTAGACTCTGTCATTATTTATTATTGACTATTGATTTCAAAGGATACGCTCAATTGAGTTAATTCAGTTAAATTCTTTTTTCTGGTATTAATTAAGTTGATAAATTTATAAATAATTAAAAAATTATTATTTGAATCAAAAATTAGGGGGTTTCACGCTAATCGGAAGAGCCTTATTCTTGGGCGTCTCTTGAATGAGCAAATATGAAATTTCAAGGTATAAATACCTTGAATGGACAGCATGGTAATGAATTGAGCTTTTTAAAAGATCACGATGACAAATACATTTATGAAACAACCGATTTGCCCGACAAATTGATACTTTCAGGCCAGGTTTTATTTTGAGAAGTTATCTTCCGGTGACTCGGTACTGTCATAAAATATGGGCCATATTGTATGGTTCATATTAGTCTGTCTTTTTTAAAACCCACTGAAGTGAAAGGATCAGAGCTAATGAAAGAAAAGGCATTCAGAGTTGGTCATATTTTTAATTTCCCCGTCGAAGATATCAATAAGGAATCTGCTAAATTAGTGCACGAGCATGCCACGAAATGGCCAAATGAAGTTTGTCATATGCAAAAACACTCATTATTCGCCATCCCTGTTAACGAAATCATTTATGATATCGATGGAGAGGTAACACATTTTCAACTATCTAATATGGTTCATATTATTTGGAATCCAATATAACATATCTAACGGATTAAAATATCACGTTCTGCTCACGAAGAGTCACAATCAGTGATTTCAGAGTGGAAAATTTTGGGTTTATGGCAATGAAATGAATGTATTCTCATTCGATTATCCAGCTCAATGTTGCTGGTGTTTCAATGTTCCTGGCTGTTTCAAAAATTGCACTTGTTGTGGAAATTGCTGCAATACTACCTGCACTATATTATAAAAGACCTATTAGTTCTAGCGCAGAAAAAAAACTCGAGTCCACTCATTAGGTAACTCGATTCGAATTAAACCTTCCTTTTCCTAACACTAAAAAATATATAATCAAATAGATTTTATTTTTGATGCAACATGCAGGAGATATCAAACCAAAATTACATGAACGTATCACGTGGTCTTTAATTTGATTCCAAAAGACCTATAAACAACATATATACAGCTTTGCATTTAACCAATTTTATCGTGGGATTATCTTGAATCAGGCGTTTCTTTACCGAAAACAGATTCAAATGACTGGGAAGATTGTGATTCTATCAATTTGTTTGATTCAAGCTGATCAGATGCAACTTGCTGGATTGATTGAATGAGCTGTTGTTGGTAAATATTAGTTTGCAGGGCAGCTGCTGGTGAGCTACAAGCAGCTGTGAATGAACCAAGTTGCGAAAGGTAGTTTCGGCTATGTTGAAATTGATTTCCAAAGAGACCGGACTGAAAAAACATTCCTTTATAATTATCATTATTTTGCCAAATTCTTACCGAAAGAAGTGGAATAGTCAGTGGCGATCGGGCAATCCATGGATCGAATGTAGAAAGCGATTGGTTCCCTAGTCTAAAATTTCGTTATTTAAAATAATTTACTTCGGATTTTTAGTTTCTGAATTCCTTATATAGGGGGGACCAGATGAGACTGTCTCAATTGGTATAGGGTTGAACCACATCCAGCAGGACACTTTTATAGGGTACCCCCTATATCACACAGTCGTATAACTTAAACGGTATTCGACCTGGTCGCTATTTTAACCCCTATCTGGGACATTTTGGGAACGCTGTGGAGCGTCATTTGTGGACAAAAAATCCACACTCGCTTTTTTCGAACTGATGACGTCATACAATG
>SCLD01088959.1:0-13727 GCA_004367895.1 Oikopleura longicauda | reverse complement strand
TAATCAGCTGACAGACTATCCTTTCACTTGACGAGCTATCTGTTTCTTCAAACTCGTCCATAGTAATCGAACTGTCCGACATGTACGATTTATGCGATGTGTTCGATACTAAAACGTGACATAAATTAGATCAATTACTAGACCAAGTGCGTTGTAAAAATAACTGTCAATAATAATGTCAGACTACCTGTGCGTCGTGGTTTCGTTAAAATACGCGAAACAGTGACTTCGGTTACAGCGCGGCCAGTAACGGCAGGGTCAAATCGAACTGATCGTTTTGATGAGTGTTTATCGGAACGGACAGGTTTCGCAGGTTGATTATGGTTCGTCTGTGTAATGGCGTCCGAAAACGAGTTTTGCTGAGAAGACTTCACATTCTTTGAATATGCAGATTGGCGGCGTACGTTATACTGTAACTTCGAATCACGTATGTTACGTAGTAACTTCTGTGGTACGTCATGTGTGACTCGATCAAAGGTTTTTGATGCTCCATGTCTGAAATGGGTTTCAGAGAGAGTATCTGGTCATACATGCCTGAGAAGTAGATCTGTTATCAGCATGTTGCTGGTTATGTCGGCATAATATAAACAATTCTTCCCATACGAATTAACTTCATGCGGTGAAAACTTAAATTCGAACACTAATCTATGATCAATTATTAAACACCATTCCTTCGTTCACATTAATAGATGTGTTTTTCAGTAGGTACTCGGCTGCCTTTGAATTTTTCGATTTTACAGCCAAATGTAACAAGTTATCCCCGCTTTTAGTTTTGGCTTTGAACAGTTCCGGGTCGTCTTCTTTCAGCTGTTTAAGTTCCTCGTCAACAGCACTGTGTAGAATAATGAGCAGTTGAATGTGCTCGGCCTCTGCCGGAAAGTCCAATGTGCGTACACATTTTAAGTAATGCAATGGCAATGTCTGATTTTCATAACACTCAGTGTAGACAAAATTGACCAATATGAACAAGTGTACAAGTCCACACACGGTCGATATAATAGCCAAAATAAGCAGCAGAATCTCGGCGCCTTGTAAACAATCGAGATTGAATGGATTAACTTGTGCCGTGTCACCGTTTATTGTGACACAAGCAGCGTAGTGTGTTGGTTGAGACGTCAGGTAAAGTCGAATCATGTTCAAAATACCCATGGAAAATGGAATGAAAAGGATTGTATAGATTGAGATGCGCGTTTCTTTCGTTGTGCTATTTCTCCATCTTGCCAAACACCAGTCAATTTTTGGCAGTGATAAGAAGTGTAATACAGTCAATCCAAATACAAACACTTCAAGGACTATTTTTGTCACTAAATCAAAAAAACTTAGGAAAAGCTTACATGGTTTATAATAAACTGACCTTGGCTTGTATCGACTATGTACTTTTCGTAGAAGAAACGCTCTACAAATACAAAGGGCGCTTTATGGAATGCTAGAAAGTGGAACATTCGCATTGCGCTGAACTTCAATCGTCCATGTCTATCGAAATTGGGCTTGACGTCGCCATATGAATCCATATAATTAAACTTGTACAAGTAAGACCAGAAACACATGCGAATCAACGAGGTATTGATGATCATGAACATAAGATGGAATGCATTTCGACCGTGGCTTTCAGGCAAACTGAGTTTGGGCGGCCACGTTTCAAATCTACCAGTAGTCAATTTCGCCAGCATGACGAAGTCCCATATGATCAAGCTGAGCTCGAGTATAAATCCGCATATGGCAGTGATAATTGCATCAAACGCGAGACGTTTGTCCTTTGAATATGTGCTCGGAAGCAATACGACAATCTTAGCCACATTATAGGCAATAAATATGAATGACAAGCATGTGAGTATAACGGTCAGAATAATTGTCCCATTGAATTGATCATCGTAACTTGCATTTGAAACGCCTGGCAGTGTTTGTAAAAAGTCGTCCATATTCTCTGATTTCCTCATTTCAGTCATTGAGGTCTTGGTGTTTACTGACGTCTCATCATTTACGACAAGTTACTAAGCAGGTAGTGAAAACACCGCTTACACAACAAAGGTTTTATGAGCGAGGCTGTACAGTTATTGGGATAAGAGGAATCATTATACACAACCATAATTATGTACCATGACACTCGTCAACAAAATGGAATGGTTTAAAGTAAAGTTGAACATCTACTGTAAAAAAATATGAACACAATTATTTATTATTGAGATTATTGAGACAATATGGAAGTAGAGATCAATGATTTATTATTACTGCAAAACATGCGGGCATAATTTACGAATCCATCGCCCTATTGTATTACAGTAGAAGTTGGATATACATCCAGCCATTGATTAATCCGGATTCCGTATTGTTGCCCTAAGTAAGATGGTTTAGTGGCTGAATCCAAAATTTACCGGAAAATTTTCATCGTGCGTAAATCATATTATACAAATGTAGAAAAGAATCAGTTTCGTTATATAATTGCGTAATTTAAGTGTGGAAATTCATTATGAAGAAGAGGGCTGCCGGATCACTAAGCGGCATTACATCTAATAATTAGGCCAATTGAGTATGTCACTTGAAAAGGCTTACTTTCTATTATTATAAAACACTTGAGTATTTCGAAGCAAAAAACCAACACACAGGAGAGCTAAGGGCCAAACCGATAAAATAACATTCTTGAGGATCGTGGTGAAGCCCGTCCCGTCCTCTCTGCTTGGCAAAGTGCTTCAAACAACTAAAACCGGAACATAGTCTCTTCTTGGAGGCAAACGATAAGAGGGGTTATTTACATTGTTCTTGTCACTGTGATTCTTATTAAACTCAACTTGTCAAGTAATCATTGAAAAACTATTGAACCTACTCTTCACAACGTATTGAATAAACCAACGGGTTGATTTGGGCCAAATCAGTCGTGCATAAAGGATTAGCGCTAAGTGTCCTAGTGTCCAACTTATCAGCCAGTCAAATAATACAGAGCGTGGCCGTTTGGCCAGGCCGCCCGTCTACTATTGATGTTCGGGTCCTTGATAAATATGCATGACGAGTCTATATAAGCATTTATGTCAAACTTTAATAGTTGTCGGCTTTTAATAAAAAATGAATGCGCCGTGAAAAATCTTAAACATACAACTTCATTGTCAACACCGCCATTTTTTGAAATAACGTTGCTCTGGCCCCGGCGGCGGTACCCAGTTGGACAAACATTTGGAATTGAAAAAGTGCGACGGGCACTTATGCTTTGTAAAATATATTTACGAGACGATGTTTGCGCGATTTTCTTTTCAACTGGTCCGCCACTAACACCCAATTCATTTCCAAGGTTTCCTGCTTTGTGTTTCATTGACTTTGATCAACATAAATAGAAATGAAGAGCCAAAAGTGGCCCATTTACTGAACTTTCACATGGGGCACTTGATCGCTCACGTCGTTTATGTCTTCAAATGATTATTCATAAACGTTTATGTTAGCACAAAAACTAATCCCCATTATTATGTTTCCGACTAAGTGTGCCTGACTCGGTCAGGTGACAGGCGGATTTGTACTCTTCGCCACTTGATTTTATTCAGACGAAAAGAAACGATTTGTCCTTGTTAACCCACTTCCGAATGTCCTTGGATAATGGCCAACAGCATCATTAGTCAGAGTTGTCATGTTCAACGATTAAAGCTTACTGAAAAACACACTAAATTACTAAAACATCACACCCACAAATAAGAGACATCCGGATCATCTAAATTCACGGTAGAATAGAGGAGCTTCGCCACGCTTATTATAACTGAATTTATTTTGCCAGTATCATTGATGAACAAACAAATACATTTTCCCAACCACCGGAGAATGGTACTTGTAGTGCAAATCTTATATAAATACAAATAAGCTTTTGTACCAGTGGAGTCACCGTGTCAGATCGAGCCCCCGATCAACGATACTAAAACCCATTCTGTTCGAATTTGATTATCAAAAGACGGATTAGGTCTTTGCCTCTCGACCCACACACGCGCCTTTGTATTGGATCATCATCATTATTTTTTCGTCGTCGATTTTCTGGGCACGCAGCCCAGCTATTAGAGCGGGTGCAATGGTCTCCGTTCTCAGATTCTGATGCCGCCACAAAATCATTGTTTAATTAGTTTCGGACATTATAACAAATATATGTGGACATGAGCGAGCTGCGCAAATGTGCCCATGAGAATTGTTGATTCCGTTCCGTTACAGTTCATTGTCGTGCCAACTGGGCGCACTAATTGTCGTTTTATGGCCGTTTTGAGAATCTCTATCGCGAGTATATTGATTTTAATAGCGACTTAACAAAATTTTGCGTCAGAAGACAGTTGCGCGAAGGATTGTCGGCCATGATAAGTGTGATGGCTTTGATCGCGCCGCGCAGTGTGTTGATAACCACCACACAAAACAAGCCATCAAAGCTTGTGTGACAACCAAGGGATAAATCAATGGCCAAATAAGCCTATCGCAGTTAGTTTTTTCGCCCTGGCCATAAACGATTTGCATATTAGGTTTATCTACAGGAGATTTGAATTTATTCGCCCCTACCAAATAACACTGCACCATATTGATTTTCATAATTTAGGGCAAACACACATTCCTGCTGTTCTTCGTTCTATACAATAAATCGTGAGAAAAGAAGTAAGAAACACTCAATATCAGCTGATTTCGCGAGTTATCATGAGAACGAAACTTCCCTTGCGTGAGAGTCAGACAGATACCGCGCTATTATAAGTTTGTCGGGAAGCTGGCAAGATCCGTGAGTTCGTGTCACAATGCAAAGGTCATGAATGCCCCCGGTGCCCTGTCATTCTGATCGTTAACACCTCTGATCCGAGAATCATAAAGTTGAAAGCCCTATTTCCTAGTTGTCCTTTCAGTACACCTGCTTTATGGCGCTGGAATGCGACATTTGACAAGATTTGTTTTAAGTTTGGTTTGAATCGATAATTCAATAGCGTCGAACGACGAAAGAGGTTGAGAGATAGACAACATTCCATTTGTAGTTCGTTATCACTATCAGATGTCTTCCACGATTCATCAACTGTGATGGAAAGAGGACTTCGAATGGGTGAATCGAAGCGGGGGTGGCGCCATTGAGTCACACTTATCGTGAGACAAGAGAGGAGCACACATCACTATACTCGCTCTACACGAGGCGAGGACCCTCCTATTTTCTCGCTGTTTTTTTCATCCAAATAATATTTACACGTATTTTTTGTCAAACTCAAAAAACGCACGGCATCGGAACAGTTTCCGGTGTTAGACAGAGAATAATCAAATACAAATACAGAGAGATTAATGGTTGCAGTATGAAGAAAAAGATAATGCGGATTCTACTCTGCATATACTGTAAGTTGTTGACATTATTAACCCAAAAAGGAGGACAGGCGGATTAGTATGTCTGGGAATGTGAGAGGATATTCGTCATCTAAATTGTCTTATTTGAGACTTAATAGGCGTGTGTGGGTCAGGTGCACAATCTTGAGTCTGATTGCATCTCCTGATGTGAGTGGGTAATTGCGTGTTAGATTTTTCGACTCCATTTCAGACATATTTTTTGCCCTTTGGCCGCGTGCCCATCTCTCTGGTCTCAACCCCGGCGCTATCTCCGTCGACTTTAACGCCGCGTACTTTTCCGATTGCAATTTTGTTTCTCTCTCTCTCTCTCTCTCTCTCTCTCTCGTTGCGGTCTCGGAGTTAATTGACTATAGAACGGGCATGGGGCTAATTGCTCGGCATATGCATATACATTGGCCATATGGACACTTTGGGATCACTTCTTCTCTTTTCTTGTCCATGTTATTTCGTTCGATCGACCACAAAGGCAATGAGCCGAGGCGTCGGGTAGAGTCTGATGCGGTCAACACAGTGGTGGTGGTGTACCTTTGGCTGTTAAACGCGGTTAACGTACTTAGACGACGTTTATAAAGCAGATGGCATGTGCGGGCGTGCGCGTGAATCACGGATGGTTATAGTATACGATAGAACTGAGCCGTTCTTTTTGATACATAATTTGGACTGGCGCCAGTCGTGTTGCTAATTGAATAAAAAACGAAGTGCTTCTGTACTAACAAGATTTTGGTGTAGCGAAAACCGAGTGCCACCTCCAGGAAAATGCCACAAGAACTCATATAAGTGGTGAAAAGAAAGTTCATTGACTTTTGCAGTCAATTAACACTGTCGATATCCGATTAAATATATATCGCGGCGAATGACGGCGTTTTTATTCGAAAGTTTGTTCATCAAAGAAACGCAAACTAGCGTGACTTAGTGAGTGAGTCCGGCGACCTCTGTTCGGGCCTTTAGTCTTGATTGATCAGGTGAACAGTTTACTCAAAAGGTGCAGCGTGATTTTTTTTCTTGGACGACATTATTCATTGCCGATTCATGTTGATTCATCTTGGCGAAGGTGACCCCCTCCTAAACGTGTAATTATTTGCCATCATCATTGATACTAGTGTTTTGATAGGTCTTTGTCCTAAAACATCTTCAAGCCTTACATACGTGGGAAGAGAAACACTTGAAGGGAGTAGTGGATTGTCAACTATTTTAAAATTTTAATCCATTTTTTCGAGTTTGTATCTCGCGTCCTCTCTCTCCCAGCCAGTGGGAAGCCAAAACAATTCAAAACTATTCACACCTCGAAAATGGAATTTCTGTCTAAGGACTTCAACTAAGTGGCCGGGATATAAACCATCAACTATTTAGGGCGCGCACCCTTGACATTCGTAACCACAGTTAGATATTGAGCCGGTCATTTAGACAAACATTCCAAGTGGGTCCATTGAGACAGTCGAATGTGTTCGATCGGCGCCGCCGGCTTCACCACAGGCTATTCACACCCCATGTTGTATTTGTATCATCAAATTGATCGAGTCGGCGGACGTAATCGAATAAATTTATGAAAAGAGAAGTTAATTTGATAATTAAAATGTCATAATGTATTATGAACCAGATCAGCCGTGTTGTCATGGTGGTCTATGAGATATCAAAGGGCGCTTATTGTGATTGACACTTGGCATTAATTGTTGTAGAATTTTTTACGTCTCTATTAGTAAGGAATCAGCCCAGATGATGAATGAGTTCCAATTAGGTTCACCGAAACCGCCGTTTGATTCGTATACGTCAGTTTTATCATTGGGTACTCGTGGGCTATAAAATGGTTAAAGTTGCCCAGTAAGTAAACATTACAGCTTCAGAACAACGATGATTTTTCTTAACGAAAGGAAATAGCCAGACAAGTTTACAGTTATGAGTCGATTTTATTGATTGGCCCCTTTACTTTTATATATGGCATACTCGAGTGACCGAATACCTTCTGATTAAAAATGCCTTTTGATCAAGAAAACGCCGCGACATTGGCCTTGATGTGTTCTTCTTTTGGCCTGATGCATAATGGGCGATATCTAACAGACCCCTGGTCATGGGCGGCGACACGGGCGGCGCGGATCAAAGCAAGTTTAGCGCGAATTTTGACCTCATTGTTTGCCTCTCATGCGCATTATAGTTCTACTAACGCCTTTGAACTTCGAAGACTTTTTTGAACACAGCTGCAGATCCGTGCCTCCACGTCTTTCGTTGAGTCACCTTCTTCATTACTTTTATAAACGGCGAAATAATCGGTTCAAATAACTTTCTCACACGCTTTTCGCACATATGAAATAATAAGCGCTCAATTTACATACGACATTGTGCGATGGCTTTGACCGTGAAGCATCTTTATTTTGTCCTAATGAACCATGCAAGGTGTGCCCCATCCGACCGAATGACCTTTCAACTATTTACTTCCTTCCTAACACATAATTTTCAGATATCGTTGACGGAGCTTCAGTCACAATTGACGAAGATATAATCGATTTCGCCAACGACCAGGGCAACCGTTGGCTCGAATGCGAATGCGATTTGACACTGTGTCCAGCCGGCCGCGTCAAATGGTACCACGATGGGAAAGTGTTGTCGAGTGCGTTTGGCGATGGCTACATGATCATATCGGATAGATTACAATTAACTGGAACAAGTCGGAAGTTAATGGGTGCCTACCAGTGCGAATCAGACGGCATCAAATCCGAGCCATCAATCGTCAAAAACTCGTGTAAGTAGTGACATTTTGTGTGTTTATATATATTGAGAGATTGTCCAAAACGGAAACGTTTATATTTTTACTTGATCAAACACACACGCTTCACAGTTGGAGTCCGGCCAGATACAGTTACTTCTCAGTCCTTTATAATAGATCAGAGACAACGTGATAGTTCAGTGGTTAGCTTTCCGTATACAGACACACGTGTTCAAATTCGACCATTTCCTCATTATTCATTGTCAGTAAAACAAAAGTGTGCCCTAATCATTAGGAATCCAACAATCTAAAGTTAATCACTTAGCCCCGCCTCAATGATTCCAGTAATGGATGCTGACGTGATAGGTGGATATCCTCGTCAATGACAAATCTGTCTGATTTGCGACCCACCCTCATCGTCGCATTCCCACTACAATACTCTGAAAATAATCTCATTTTATGTACACAGCGCTGAGGTGTGCCCTATTCAGCGGTGCAGCGTATTAATCGGTTAAATAACGTCGCATCCCATTGTTAATTGTAGTATAGACTACCGAGCTTGCCATCGTGTCTGTTACGACGACTAGGACAAGTTTACAGTAGTTGAATTCTCGAATGTCACTTCTGACATAAGATTGTGTACTGACCAACAATACTGGCATGGTGCTTGTCATTTTTCTGTCCAATGTAATGACACGGATATTTGATTTTAGCGAACGAAAAAATCGAAATCAAGGAGCGACCTCGTACCCAACAAGTCGCCAGTGGCGAGCCCGCCAAACTGACATGTGAATCGAACGTCGTCCCCCGCTCCGCTATCAACTGGTTTAAAAATGGCATGGACTTGATCGCTGACGACAGTAACTACGAGATACGCGCCCGTTTCGATGAGGGCTCATCGTCACTCCACTTTAGTTCGGTTAACATTGATGACGCCGGCGAGTATACGTGCTGTAACGCGGACCAATTTAATGACTGTCAACTGACGTCCAAGGCTGTAACACTGGAGGTGACACGGGCACGATGGATCGTCCGACCGGAATCAATGGTGACCGGGAAACCAGGTCAAGATGTGTCAATCCACTGTCAGCCCAATGATGTCGATTCCGATGTCCAGTGGCTTCATAATGGCCATCGTTCGTTCGAATTGGGCTTGAACTCGCGGTTCGATGACCGAATTTATGTCGATTCAAATGGCACATTATTTATCAACGACGTCAAGGAATCGGACGCTGGCAAATATGAGTGCATTTATGGCAAGTTCCGAGCTGAATCAACACTCACCGTGCTATGTAAGTTTATTCTTGCCGTTTTATCACTTTTACTAATATCCGTTTAGACAACCACAATCAAGTGCAGCAGATCGTCGTCTACGAAACTGACAGTGTCTCAGCCCCCTGTCCAAGTGCATCCGATGATGATCGCGTCACCTGGTTCCACAAAGCGCGACCTATTGACGATATAGACCGTGCCAAGTTATTGATTGGGAGTGCTAACGTGAGTTTATTTCAATGTTTACGCTTCTATGGCTTATTGCTATAATATCCAAAAGTGTGCCAAATTTTGGGTTGCTGGGCTGTTTGAAACATCAAAATAAGCCGAAGCTTATTCTCAGAGCACACCTATGGTTTATTTATCAATTAGCGAAGCTAAAATCAATCTCTTTGATTGTGTTGTAAACTTGACCATTTTTTTGTTAGGTCACGCATGCGGGCGAGTGGCAATGCAAACATAAAAACGGGAGTTTTTACTTCAATATTAAAGTCAACCAAGGTAAGTCGATTGGGTTCAGTTTAGATCTAATTAACAAGAGTAATCAAATCTCACTCTTTCTGAAAATGTCACTTCACCACCCATCATTTTTTCCAAATAGCGAAATAAATAGAATTTGATTCCCCCGTTGACTTCAACGTCAATGTTATCGATTGTTAACTACTTCCTGAACCTATATGTACACGAATTTTCGGCCGGGTGTTTAATAAATAACTTAGCGACAGGCATTGTTCCAAAACAGCCCAATGTGACCCAACAAAGTGGAAATATCCTCATCGCATGGGACAATGCAGTGCCAGATGCGCAACAGTATACAATTATCCAGTTCAAAAGGTTGGTTGAATAATTTTAGTTGAACTCGTTTCTATATTTTGACAACACATGTACCTACCAAGTGTCCGACGGCCTTGAATTAATAATGACCGCTCGGGGACCGGGTCTAGAATATTGAGTGTCTCCGGAAACCCGATTTTATTTGATCCTATTTAGCGCCGATGATATCATTTGGAAACAGTTGACTCAAGTGAGAGATCTCGATCAGTTCGAAGTCAACTCCAATCGAATCCTCGAAGAACTGCCAAATGCCAAGCAAGTCGTCTTTCGCATTGCATTCACCGATGCCAAGAAGCTGCACACGCGATTTAGTGACGAATCGTCCCTGGTCGAAGTCTACAACATGAATCAGTTGCTGGTGATTGTCGGCGGATTAAGTGTGGCCATACTGCTGTTCTTTATCCTGACGGTGCTACTGGTCATGAGAAAGTGTACGGATAATCATTTGAAGGGAAGTTCAAGAACAAAAGACTTCACTTATAATAAGCCATATCAAACATATGATCACACAAACCAACAACCACTCTTTCTGATCAGGTACAAAGCCAGTATTTTTCGCATGTTAAACATACACTTCGTAGAAATGGATCCGACTCGGGCCATGGGACACACTCGTCCACTTCTCGACACGAAATTGAGAATATTGTGTGGAACGAGTCACCCCGTCTGTACCACCCGAAGGAGACGATCAACTCACACAAGTCGTCCCATCACTCAGCATACAACTTTAACCACTCGTCAACCGCTAACTTCCAGCGCAATGGCATTGGCGAGTACGCACAGATTGATATAATGCCGGTCGAACGACGGAACTACGATTTACGACAAGAACCTATCTATGAATCGATTGACCATCAGAAACCCTGAATCACATTCCTCAATTCTGCTGCTTATTTAAAACACAAAAACTGTAAATTTGATCAATATTGACCTCACTGCCACTTGAACTTCATTTATCGGTCTGTCCTTTGCCTCACTTATAAACTGGCCGACATAAACACTATTTCTAATTTGAAAAATAAAATTCCGAATTATATCAAAGGCAGCAATGTGACAAATTAAACTCAAAATAACAAAGGCATCGGTTTTGATTGGAAATTGATTTTGCACATTTCACCATATGGCAGGGCGACGAGCCGAGAGATGGATGGATCGCGTAAGGAAGGAATTAAGATCATTGTCTTATAATATCCCGTCTGTTAGATGTGTTTTACACTATATATCATCGGCAGTAAATCCAGTTCGAATCAATTGCATAATCGGCTTATACAGATTCTCCAAGCCGCTAGACTCTAGCGCCAGGGTCATTTTACTCTCTCACTGTGTCCTTAGCTTAATCAAGGTGACATTACTTTAATTGTTGTTTTCCGTTAACTTTTTGACTTGTCAGTTCCTGTAATTACCCCCTCACAATCTATTATCCATAGGCCAACCGGTTTTGCGATTAGCGCCCGTTCGTTCCCCTTCGTATCACTTTTGATTGCTTATTATACACATGTGTATTTGCCATTCGGTCAATAGTGTTCGTTTTTCATCGCGGTGAGAGAACAAAACGAAAACAACAGAACAGATAAAATGGGGAATTATGTATGTCGATCAAATCGAGATGATACGGTTGACTCGATTGAACCACTTCCATCGGCACTGGCAGGCTCGTCATCAGCAAATGGACAGAATGCGGCGAAAAAAACACTCGAGTAAGTTCTCGTGTAACTCCTTGTTAATTTTACGACGATTAGTTTCAGTAAATGTGGCAACAAACGCAGCTCAATCGAGCGCATCCCGTATCGCGTTGAGCATTTGATGGAGATGAGTAAAGTCGAGCTGGAAGAACAGATCAAACATGGGTGGAACCCAAACGACAAATCTGTCAATATTTTTGTGAAGGGCGACAATCTAACCCTACATCGTCGGCCAATATCCCAGGTAAGATCGACACTAGTCAACACAGATTAAACTCAGCATTGTGACGGCATCTAGTCGACGGATTCAATCCGCGGCAAAATTGGTTATCGAAAAGGCATCCACATGTGGGAGATAAAATGGATTTCGAATCAACGGGGAACACACGCATGTGTTGGCGTTGCGACAAAACGCGCTCCAATCCGAAAGGTAGACATTTTTCACATTAGATTGCCGTCTCACTGATTTCAGGCTGGATACTGCTCGTTAATTGGGAACAATGAGTTCAGCTGGGGCTGGGATCTGGGTCGGAATATACTTAAGCACAGCGAACAACAACTGGCACCGGCATGTCTGCAAGGGGATCAAGAAAACCACAATAAACTGTCATATCCGCCAATGGATGACACGGTTAGTGTTATAAGGGCTCCATAAATTAACGTCATGACTTACAGGACACCTCCTATATCGTACCCAGCGTCTTCCAGTGCGTTTTGGACATGGATGCCGGCACTCTTGGCTTCATGGCTGATGGCCAGTGGCTGGGCACCGCATTCAGTGGGCTTGGTGGCCTCACCCTCTACCCAGTGGTCAGCTGTGTCTGGGGCCATTGCGAGGTGACAATGCGTTACTTGAACGGTCTTGGTCCATGGCCGTTGACGCTCAAGGAGCAGGCCCGCCGCAGCATCCGTGCCGCCATTCCCAAGTCGTTCGACTCGCCCTTTTGCAATTTCCGCGATTTCCCATTGCCGCCGTCGCTGAAGCGTTATATCCTGACACACGGTCTCAAACATTATATACGCCATCAGGTAAGTGACGTAGCAATTATCGCACTCGCGTCGTCACTCGTGTAATTTTGAAGGATTATTTCAACAAGTGTTTGGAACAAAAAACGGAAACGGACGAGGAGCTGACCAACAATGACGAGGGAATGAGCTTTGACGATTGGCGTCGCATTGCCGATGAATCCTCGGTGGAAACAATAGATCCGGATGATTTTCTCTAAAGTTCACGCCTTATTTATTCAATCACAGTTCATTCCTATTTAGCTTACTACTGTTACTTTTCAACAACAACAATATATTAATTCGTACAGTTTCATTCTTCCGATCTTTTATTGGCAATCAGTTTAATTGTAGTGGCGCTCAGTATCGATAACAGATTAGACGTGCCTTTTGACGATGCGTCGGCATCAGCCATTTTGTCGTTCTGTCCATGACGGCACGATGCGTTGTTTCCCGGGCGGCATTGAACGATCGTTTGAATTCTGGCTCGCCTAAAGATTGAATGAGTGCATTTTTACTTAGCTAATTAGGCTTACTTCTTTTCCAATTAGCCGGAATATCTCCCTTTTTGTTTTCACAAACTTGCCGCTTGAACTTGCCACACATCGTGTCTACTGTTAATGAACCAGCTGATACATATGCTTCTTTATCGTAGTCCCACACGACTATTTGGTTTAGAAGAACCGTTTTTTTAAGAAAAGGGCAACTTACTTCCGATCCAAATCAATTCCTCCCAAGGCATTTCGGTCTCTGAACTACGAAAACCAACCAGCGTATTTTTATACAACTCTTGCGCGTAGGTCAAAATTTCTTTCGATGTGAATATTACGACATTATTGGGCGCCATCATATGCGCATCCCTTGACTTGCACGATTCGCTTTCATCCATCAACGTTGTCAACCCAAAGTCT
>SCLD01088948.1:0-36674 GCA_004367895.1 Oikopleura longicauda | reverse complement strand
CAACACGATCAAAGATATCTCCAACAAGTGAATTCATAATATTCATGGCCTTGGATGAGATTCCAGTGTCTGGGTGAACTTGCTTCAAGACTTTGTAGATATAGGCTTCGGCGTCAAAAACGACACGGAGCTTTTATTTATTTTCACAATATTGAAAATAACGGCCGTTTTAGGCCTCGAAGGATGAAACAAAAAACACCAAAATAATCACCAAACGATTATACACCTGATGAATTAAAAACCAAACCTGAAGAATCAATAATTTACGAAGAATTTTACGAAAAAGAATTGAGAAGAAATCACTCAACCGTGATGAAGAGGACCAATTTAACCCCCAGACGTCCACAGGACAAAATGGAGTTACAATTTGAATATACCCATGAAGAAATAGATAGAAATCAATATATCATGAAGAAATCAAATGACATAAATTGGTCCAAATTTCGATCAATTCCAGCTTGGAAAATCTTCCTAAAAAGATTAACAAATTATAAAATTTCCGTACTTGAAGATTGGACAGAGGTTAAAATTGCCTTGAGCAACAAAAAACAAAATATAATCAAGCAATCTATTACTCGAAGAGCCCACTCTCTAGAGAAATTAACGAAGAAAAATCTTCGTAAATTACAAAAAACCTCACGAAATCCCATTGAATCATCTATGGCCTATTATTGGGAAAAGAAAATATCCCTGGACCACGCGGTAGAAGTTGAATTATGCGACCCTGTATTTGGTCTTCAAGATGCGTCTCAGATTGGAATGTATATATCCGAAATTCAAATCGTAGGACTTGGATATAAAGTCTATAAAAGGAATACGAATAATCTTGAAGATGACAATCTAAGACTAATATCCATAAAAGGCAAAAAACTTGATGAAATTGGAACCGATCCACAAGGAAATCTTCCTGAAGAACCGCTTCGAATGCCAAGAGGCATTAGGTCGGTCAACTCACTTCTAGTCGACATAGGGGCAGGTGAAGGTGGCCTCCAAAAGCTGAAGAAAGCCATTATCACGACGGGAGCAGACGGTATGGTCTATTATGACCGATATGGTCAAAAATCAGTATTTCCACTGATCTTCATGTACCGACAACACCTTTTGCTCTTCTTAAGACTTTATGGTGACAAAATGGTGTCAAAACATGACTCATTGTACCACTTCCGGTCTTGGCCACACTTACAAGCGTGCATCATGATAACCAGCATTCCTGGGGACGTTGACGATGGCGGAGAACCAATTGACAAATACAAGGGCGTATACAACGCTGATTGGCCTTGTCAAGATATCTTAGACTCCATCGTTGAAGACCATAATTCTAAATGGATGGCCAAAGAGATGTACAACATGAAGATGTGGGTAAATCATAATCATCGTGCGAATATGATGAATCTCACAAAGCCCATAATGAAGGATTATCCCCTGGAAGCATACCTGAAGACCAATGATCTCATTCTATGGCATCAAAGATGGAAAAATGAAGACCGAATCGAAAAGGACCGAATCTTCAAGAATAATTTGAATATGCCGCGAGGAGACAATGCCCAGAAAATGGTCGCCATGTGGAGAGAATTATCACTGGTAAGACACACCCAAGAACAGCAAGCTGCACTTATGAGAAGTCAAGCTCAAGTACAGCAGATGACTCAGGCTATGGCATCTCATGGCATAGCGAATCCAATCATCAATGGACAAACAACCGGCACCACCATGAGACCGGATATACAACCACCACAACAGTCTTCAATGATAAATCCCTCGATGGTGAATCCTCCGGCGAATCATCAAAAGACCACTGATGAAACCAGAAATCATGATGACAACCATAAAGGAGACACAACACCATCAAGCACAATGGAATCACAAACCAAGTTTACGACTCCAGGAAATGGTACTAATTTAACGTTTATATTTGACCAATATCTTGAAGATATGTCTTATCAAAACTGTTATTTAAACAATTATAAATTACCAAAAACAGGCCGATCTGACCATGAAGACAAAGAAAAAGTTCCATCTTCAAGGGCAAATGATTATGAAGAATATCCAGCGAGCATGATTGAAGACAATCAATCAGTTTTTGAACTTCCTGATGACTTCTCACCGGAAGAAGACTCCAGATCTATGGTATGGCATCGAGGCGATGGTAATCGTGAAGTATTGGACCCGAGAAGAGCTAGAACTATTCACAAGATGTTAAGAAGCAGCTCAATTTCATCAAATATGTCGACCAAAAGCATGATGAAATCTAACTCGTACAATTATCTCACGAGCATCAATGGTGAACAGGAAATGAACATCACTGGTGATACCCCCATCAAGACAAGTGCCGTTACCAGCACCCCAAATGTTGGTGACAATTCCCTTGAAGCACCTGAAGAATCGGCTATACAACCTCAAAATGAAGAAACTCCACGAAGAGTCTCATCGAGGCCAATACCGAAAATTATTCTTCATGATAAAATCGGGAAGAAGAAATCAAAATCCGAAAATGACTCGAAGAAGCCAAGCTCGAAGGATTCTATCAAGAAGCCGAAAAAACCGAAAAAATTAGGCGTGTCAAAGCTTGAAGACTCAAATTTGATATTTGAGACACCAAAAGCAGACGTACCCAAGCCAACCGGTTCATCAAAGAGAAAGCGGTCAAATCAGAAGTCACAGAAGAACCAGAAGAAAATTAACCAAAACAAAACCCCTGAAGCCTCGTTCAACAGCACCCATGAAGACACACCTTCAACGAAGAACAACACTTCTCGAAGGTATGAAAATAATATACAAGCCATTAGAAAGAATTCTACCCAATTATTTTCAGGTCAGAAAGAGCAGCTCGAAGAAGTAGAAGCAATGCTTCAAACAGCCAGCCGGCGATCAGCATCGAAGACACGATTCAACCATCAGGTATTAAAATATAGATTTTTAAAAGCGACCAATCTAAATGAATACTTGAGGACGACATTCAAAACACAACTCCAGCCAACCGTGAAGACAATCAAAATAGATGACCTTGAAGAACATGTGAGAATAATAATCATCACGAATGACAACAAATCGTCAGTTTTATTCTTTCCCTTGAAGATTATTACAAATTTAGATGTAAATAAGCTTCTCACACAAATAATAAACTTTATAAACTTCTATCCAAAACCAGTCTCATTTATTAATCATGGAAGAGTGCAGTTATACAATTTGGGCAAACTCAAAATGCCCCAATATATCTCGATGAAGGATAATCGAATAATTCCAATAACTGAATGGAATACATGGATGATCAGAAACTTTATAAAGTTTATAAAGCTATACGAAGGGTATTACGGCATCGTGAATGAGACTTGTGGTGAAGAACTTTTAAGAAGTCAAATCGAATGGCTTCAAGGATATGCTGACTCGACTTCTTATAACGAAGGTGATCAAATTATATATGACGATATTCTTGAAGTAGATAATCTAATACTGGCTGGTAAACCAGAGCTTGATGAGGTTAATAGATTTTTAAACTTGAATGGGCTACCTATCGACAAATTTGAGCATGAAGCCGTGAAGAACATGAAGAAGAAAATTCACCGACATCTCAAATGGACAAGAAGACACATTGAAAAATGTGGTCAGCTATATAGAATTCATGATGAACTGACACAAATCAACAACATTGAAAATGTCAAACCGAAAAAGCGATTCCGAAGACGAAAGAATGAAGAATGTAATCATGAAGATGAAGAATCAATTGAAATTCCAAGAATGGAAACCATCATGGAAGAATTGGAAATTGACAATGAAGAAAATGAAGAAATCTATCATCACTGGTACAATGGAGAAGAAATCAAACTCTCAAGAAAACCGAAAAATGATGAAATCTTCGATGAAGCCGAACGTGAAGAATTATATCAGAAGCCAAAGATGATACCTGAAGACTATTTAAAAATAGGTTACGCCAATATACCCACCCCGTACGTCAACGACCACGATCGGAATGTGTTCCATGAAGTTATTGAAAGACCTGGATGGGAAGATGTACACATATGGGTCATATGCGAACTTCAATGGACTGAAGATCTTCCATGTCAATATCCCAAGGAGAGTCACATTATGTATACGCATGATGAGCTCAAAAAGAAAAATACCATGATACTGGTAAAGAAAGAGCTTGAAGGATATGTAAAAGTTGAAAAAAATCACATCAATGAAACAAAAATCACTTTTGGTGACACCTTCAAGATAGGGATTTCATGCTTCTATAGAAGCCCCACTTGGACTGCTAACAACCGTCCAAATCATTTTTATAATAATGAAATCTTCAATAGAAAGATATCATATAAAGAAAAGGGACATAATTCATATAGATACCTATACTGGATGAAAGATAGGATTAATAACATCATGAAGGATGAAAACCAAATAATTCTGGGGGACTTAAATCTCCACCTTCATGATCCAGAAGACTATCCGGTAAGGGACTTCCCGAAGAAAATGGACAAACTTGGAAGAGATTTCTTCAAAGAAAATTTTGAATCAATATGGCCAAATATCCTCCGTGATGAAATGACGTACAAATCTCGTCATGGAACAGAAAGTTGCATTGATGTCATTGCAACGAATAATCCAAAAATCATACTGGATCTTCAATGTGCCAATCCAAGTGAAACAAGTCATTTATCGGATCACAAAATATGGTTTCTAATTTTAGCTGAACCAGTTAAAAAAGAAACTGAAAAGACCATCACGATAAAACCAAAAATGAAAAGGACCAGTGCATATGAATCTAAGAAAAGCGACGATATCGCGAAGAGCTTCAACAATGCCTTGAAGCCAAGTCTTCATCGAAGAATCGATCCTGATGAAATCTTCAAGAAAATGAATGAAATATCCAAAAACCTCCTACCTGTTACTGTTAGAAAAATGGGTCTTCAGTCTCGAAGCCTTAATTTTTGTCCTGAACTAAGGTCAGCCAAAATCGAAAGACAGAACTTCATGAATGAAAATAATATAGAAGGACTTGGAGGCTTCTATACTGGAAGACATCCAAGGTTAAAAGAGTTAAACAAACTCATATCAAGGCATAAAAGATCCGCCAAGAAGAAACTTTGGGAACGAAAACTTGGAAGAGTATATAATTCGAAGGACATGTGGACTGCCCTGAAGATCTTCAAAAATGAGAAAGTCTCATTTCCTGAATTTCTAACCAGAAATGGTACTAGTAAATTCTTCAAGAATCTATCTTGGAAATATGAACCACTGAAGATGAAACTTATCAAAAGAGGTAATGATAGTAAAAACAAAATTACTATGACACCAAATCGACGTGAAGAAGACAAATTTGAATTCAATAGGCTTATTTATAACTCTAATGAATATTTTTGTAACCTTAAAAAGATGGTTCTTGATGGAAAAGGATCCGACTATGCCTATGCACCTGATGAGATGACGCTCAACATTTTGAAGAACCTCAATGAAGATGGATGGCAAACCCTTACACGCTGCATGGATGAACTTATCAGGACAGGACGATACGTCAAAATCTTCAGAGAACAAAAATGCACGCCAGTTCCAAAACGAACGGTCATCACTGAATTTAAACACGTGCGCCCGGTAACCATATCTACCGCTCATGTAAACGTCCTTGAAAAGGCACTTGCCAAGATGTTCTATCATGGAAGTGAGATGAAGAAATGGCTTCATGATGGTCAGCATGGATTCAGGAAGGGTTACAGCATAGGTATGCTCATATCCAAAATGAAGAAAATCGTAGCTCGAAGAAAACAGTCATATTTTGCCATAATTCAGACTGATCAATCAAATGCGTTTGGGTCACCTGACGTTGAAGCAATCTTGAAGGAATTAAATGACCGTATATCTGATGGCGCCTTTGACACCATTAAAAGTTTTTTAATACAATCGTCCACCCATGTAAAAATGGACGGTAAAGAGTCCATAGCCTTCGAATGTGCCCCTCGCGGATTTACGCAGGGCAGCTGCATGTCGCCAGTAATGTTTTGTACATTAATGACCAATGCACACCATGAAGTATCCGCCATCGGATTATCCTTCGCAGATGATGCGAATTTTATAACAGATGATGTTGACTCATTCATGATGAGACATTCAATTCTAAAAACAGTAAAACAATTTAAAAAATTCTGTACAAGGCTGAATATAAAATTGAATGTCGATAAGACTTTTTACTTAAATGGTCATGAAGAAGATCTTGAAGTTGAACTTGAAGGCACAAAAATAAACTTCCAAGATGCCATGAATATGCTTGGAGTGAGACTCACAAGTAGTCTCAATATACGCCCTCAAGTAGACTTTGTAAAAGGCAAAGTTAGAACTCTAAAATACCTTTTAGGTACTTTTGGAAACATTGTCAGGAATGAAATGACACAATCTACTCTCACGAAGGCCTACGTGGTTGGAACATTCAATCATGCAGGAGCCTATATTCAAAGTTGGAATCTGCTAGATTACAACGAAATTCAAAAGTCCATCAATGGAACTCTTTCAAGACAAACCGGAAAATCACTCGGAATTGAACTTGAGAATGGAACTCTCCAAGACGTTATTCAAATTGCCATCTATGAAAAGGCTAAAAAAGAAAGGCTCAAAATGCGTATAAAATACCCATTTTATGATAAATATCACATTCCTCAATGGCTAGTTATGAATCGACACAAGATGATGTCGATTGAAAACAACCATCGATGCATTAAACTCACGAGGCTCACTAAACTCATCAAAACCGGACGTCCGGTTCCTGAATATGAGGATCTCATGAAACACCTCATGGGAAACATTAATGGGATCAGAAGAAATATTCGTGAAGGAGCTAATTACCCGTATTTCAAACAAACTCTTCAAGAAGCCAAATCAACAGATATGGTCCTAATGAAGACTACAACGCCTTCAATATGGATTGAAGAGTTCATCAAGCTGAAGCAAAATATTAAATATCAAATCATGACGGACTTTCACGCCACCAAGCTTGTGAAATTAATGTTCAAAGAACGATGCCACCATGAGGAAGATAATAATATAAAATGTCGAAAATGTGGCAAACCAAACAGTTGCTACCGAGTCAGTCTTGTAAAGCAAAAAATTATCGACATCAATGAAATCAGTAATAAGGCCCATGAATGGTATAATCGTCACGTTATGATCTTCAAGAATGGCCAATGGTATAACACAAAGGACGAAAACATGAAAGACTTAGGCCCAGATGACGTAGCAGTCATAAATTGGGGAAATCCTGAAGAAAGATATGTTACGCTTGAAAAACTAGGACTACAGACAAATTCTCATTTAAATGCAGTTCTAGAACAACTGAACCTCCTCGGAAAATAATTCCAACCCAAACCTTTAACCCTGAAGACACACTTAACCATCGCTAAAAACCTCATCAAGACAAAATAAAACAACTGTAACATTCAACACTGATTTTATTGCTTCATGATCAAATGAACAAATTATCTTCAAGGAAAATCTTCAGTCGCGGAAAATTTCTTGAAGACAGGACACTGTAAATTAATTTCTATATAGAGCCATTAAGATGACTATTCTAAAGAGAAAATATAGAAATCAATCCTAAGCTGAGCGTAGCAAATTTTTCATGAAGTCACCAAGGTCATCACAAGCTCGAAGACCTTCAATCTTCGAAGTAATAATGTCAATCTGATTCACCTGGTAAGGGTGACAGGTATTGACAGCTGCATGACGAAGTACACCAAGATCCTTGAAGACGCTTTCCATAACGGAATTCACACGCTGAAGTTCTTCAAAGAGAGAATTCAAATCACCGGATGAAGAAAACTTCAATTTAGATATTAACTTGGAATTTTCTTCACGGGTGACTCGAAGAACTGCAGCAGCCATAACATGATGATGACGTGCACTGAAATAATCACCAAGGGTGACAAAAACGAATTTTCGTCCTTTCCGCTTGCAAATTATATCAAGATCGTCATTTGTCAATTCTTCAGGATTAGTCAGCAGACTCCATTGACCACAAAAGCGAGAAAACTTGGCATCCTTACCACTCATTCTAAAAACATGAAGATCAGAAGTCTGAAAAATAGACATATAAGTGGTAAGAAATATCCTGAAGGTGAGAATGATGACAAAAGTGGAAATGTGTGAAGAAATGACCATGAAGAAAATCTTAGAGACAGGATTCAGAAATTATTTAATTAAAATTCATTTTGATAATATTAAGGTAATAAAACTCTGAATCCCTCCTCTGTAAAGATCATGAAGAAATATATGAATTTAGAAGACTTCTGAAGACTTGACTGTCCAATATTTGCTGATCACATGTCTCAAGCATGAAGACGATTGAATCCAATGAAGCAAACAATTCATCAGAAGGCAGATCACGATCTGATGTGAGTAGATTCATTGAAAGGAGGAATGAAAAATGAACTTTATCGCCGATTTCTTGAAGAATAATCCTATCGGGAGGCGATGAAGATATCATCCTCGAAGAAATTGAATCTAAAGCGGCCGCCAAAATGGACGCCAAACTTCCGAAAACGGAAGTCCTAAAAAGAACGATCTCATCACCGAAGACATCCATGGCTAAAAATCAAAATATCAGAAACTGAATCCATGAATGGAGCTGGATAAATCAAGGATAGTCAGAAAACTGAGTATTATATTATCCATCAAGAGCTGCCCATAAAAGGATTCAACATATTTTCGACTTAATATTCGATATTATATAACTTATTCTATATTTTGAATCCAATACCTTCAGGTTAAACTTCATCGACATCCTCTTCAAACAGCTGAGTAAGAAAATACTCAGGTTCCAAATCATCAATGGCAGATCCAATCAGCATCAGAGCAGCATGAAAAGCGTCAGGAGTCATAACATCATCCATGAACTCACCGTGAATTTTGTTTACGGTCACCATCAAGTTTGAAACGCCTTCTTCAAGATTTCGAACAGTCACCACCAAGGAATCTTCGGAGACAGAAACGAACTCCTGGAATTTCCTTTGGACGCAATCAAGATGTCGAGCACAAATTTCAGACCGACGAATTGTCTTCATCAAGAGATCTTCCATTTGCTTCAAGCTTATATGAAGCAAATCGGAAAACTCCTTCATTTTATTGTACCTAGACAAGGGTACCACGCATGATCGCTCAATGAATAATAATTCATTCTTATCATAATCATCGGGATTACTGATCAAATGATAAGAATTCCCAGTTATTTTAGGAGGCATCGGTCTTGAAGAGCGCGAAGTCATAACCACAATCTGAAAATCTTGAAGATAATCACTGAAGATAAAAGAGTTGTCCCTTGAATGAAGTTATCAATGATCTCAAAATGAGATACCAGAAATAAAAATCCTAAACCTAATCATCGAGAAATCCTGAAGTTACTAAAAATGCTAATTTTAGAAGGTGATAAACTCCCATCAGGTCATATTCAACAAAGCATCTTCCATCATGGTATCATCATGTTCCATTGAACACTCTCCCTCTTCGAGATTTTCTTCAGTGGGAGAGAAGCCCAGATTCGCTATACGGCCATCCAAGGATTGTGAAGAGCTTGAGGGCCGGACAGAACCAGGACGCTCACGATTGACAATCGGGGACGGGGTCGAAAATGCATCTAAATAGAAATATTTTATATAAATGTTAATAATTTTAGCATCAAAATATATAAAATATATCTAACCTGAAGATGACTCGCCTCCATCAGAATTCAGAGAAAACTTTTGAAGGAAAGAAAAATCCGGAGCATGAAGTTCAGCCTGAAGATTTCTTGAAGACCGTCGAATCAAATTTCTACTTGAGGAGACAGGGCGTTTTGCCGGGGGGGCATCTTTTGATTCCATTTGACGGGTAGTTTGAATCCGACGCCGAGCAGCTTGAAGTCTTCGAAGATAATCAAAGGAATTATCCATCGGAGGAGCCTCCAAAGGAGTACAGAGATCTCGAGCTTGTACAGGTGAAGCGCATCCACTTTTTGGAAAGGCTTCAAGTTGAGCAATAACTTCTTCAAGATCTTCAGAGTCAGCTGATAATGAATCACCTTAACATTTCAAATTGACGATATATGAAGGTGACATCAAATCAAATTACCTGAAGAAGAGAATTTGACACTTTGAAAGTCAAATCGAAGTGTTGGAAGGCCGGATGAAGATAATCCAGCATACTTCTCCTTCATGAAGGCAGTAAAATACTGCTGACAAACGAGTTCCATCTGACCAAATAGTCTGGTGTAACAAGTTGAAGACTTGAACGCCGTCAATATTTCATCTTCAAGGACACGTTTGCAGTTTCGATGTCGAGATTGATGTCGAACCAAATTCATTGCATCACGGCTGGTATGATACAGACCAGTAGACAGTGACTGAAGCTCCAGAGCAACTTCACGTACAATCTTCTGATGTTTGAAGAATTCATGAAGCAATTCACTGGAAGCTTGAGACAAAATTTCACTACTAGTGGAATCCATCAAGTCCGAGTAAACCTCTTTCATCTTCCGATGATACATGCCTTCAAGATTTACCTTTCGATCGGCATTTCCGGTAAATCCCTGAAAATTTTTATGAAAATAAAAAGAAAAAGGGTTTAAAATCCATACCTGGAGAGGGTCATGAAGATTTGTCAAAAATCTCAAGTTGGAGCACATACTGCTTGAAGCATCCATAGTCCAACTACAAAGACGAAACAATGAAGTTCCATCCATGCGCTCATCGAATTTTGACAGAACACTTGAAGAATTGAAAGTCTTCAGGTAGGCCTTCAGGCTAACACCTCGATCACTTAATTATCCAATCATGAAGATTATTTATGAAAATTTGAATCTCACTTTAATCTGATGCCAACGGGACCGCTATACTTCGAGGAGATAGGATTGATATTCGGGGAGCCGGACCATCTTTCGGTATCACGGAGAACCTTGAAGGACTTTGAAATCGTAAAAATTGATCCAATAATTCTCTGTTTAGAGGATGGATCAAATTTTTCAGAATCAAAAAGACCTGAAGATACTGGTAAAGACCTAAGATTTCTTGGAAGAACTGGCAGAAGACAGTCTTCTAAAGGACCCTGGTAGCTTGAAGGTATTCCAAAAAGGTGAGAAGATTCTAGAAGCCTAGACTTCTTGTCATCTTGAAGACAGAGCGTAGCCAAAGCCTTAAAACAAAAAGGTAAAAACTGAAAGGCCAGACCAGAAGTTGGTGAACTGAAAACTCACCTTTAAATTCTTGAGGACCATATCAGTATTTGCAGTCTGAACTGTCGTCAATCGATGAAGTTCCATTTGAAGATCCTGCATACGGGCCATAGTGGGTTGATGCTAAAATATATCATCCTCAATGATATAAATAAAAGTATAAAAAACTCACATTAAGGGCGCCAATGGCTTTATCCAAAGTCGTCTTAAAATCCATCAAGGTCACGGGTCGATTGCAGCTCGACTCAGAAATCGAGTCCAGGGCACGTCTACACTGGGTCTCGATTAAATGTCCATACCGTTCTTCAAAGACTGGATTCAAAGGGGCCTCGATGATCAAATGAGGGTGCTCAGGATTGTCCTGACCGGGATTATTCATCATGAAAATGATTACAATCTAAAAACATCCAAGATAATGAATTAATCCCAACAAGGGGTGCCACGGAAGATATCTTCAAGATGAACTCGATAAAGTTAATCCGACAAAGTCAAATGAAAATCAAAGAAATCAATTTGATTGTCAACATGATTGTGGGTAAAGTCAGCATAAAAACTGAATAACTTGAACTGTGACTCATGAAGAACTTCAAGAAGATGCTTTATCAAATCCGAATCTTCAAAAGCCCTTCGAAATTCCTCAGGTCTGTCAGAAAATCGCAGAAAAATTGATCTTTGAAGATCTTCAAGAGAAAAATAAGCCATTAAAAGACTATAAATTTCAAAACTACCATCAACGGGGCCACTCTTGAAGATATGAGGGGTGTATCGAGTGTAACTATCGAGAGTATCGCTAGCTACATTCAGATAGACAGTAAAAGATGAAATCACATCGGGACAGAATGGGCCCTTGTAAGAATATTCATATTCAAACATGCGAAATCCAGTTATAGAGCTAAAATTTCGAGATCTAACTCCCGAACCATTTTCACCCTTCAAAGGTGCCATCAAGAAAGTCAACGGTATCAAAGCCTGAAGATAAGAGTAACAGAGAGGATAGAAGAGGCCTGTAGAACTTGAAGGTGAAATACAGCCGTAAAGGAGAAAATTTTCTCTAATAAAAATTCTCTTTTATGTAATCTCTCGTCAAGAAATTTTGAAATGCTTGAATTAGTAGGTGGCTAAAAAGTGAAAATTTTAACTTCCACGAAATATCACATGATAAATCTTAACCACCAATGAATTAGAGCCTGAAGAATTTAAAATACATGGCGGAGATCTGATACGCTGTAAGAAACCAATCCAAAAAGAAGGCTGCCCTGAAGACAAAATTCATTTTCATCAAAGGAGGTGGTCTAGTACTCTACTACACCAAGCCACATATAAGACCCAAGTGAAATAGATTGTGACATCATGGATGAATAATTATATGATGACTACCCGAAGAAGTTCAACAATTGAATCTCATTGGCTGAAATTAAAAGCTCGATGAGTCATCTCACAAAATGAGAAATCTTCAAGAAATCAGTTATTTTTCTAAGAGAATATGATTTAACTTATTTCTTATCTTGAAGACAAGTCAATAAATTGTTCAAAGCCATTTAATCTTCTAGGATGAATATCATTTTCAATAATGGATCCCAGGACCACTGATTCGACCTACTGGCGCCAGTCCATTGCCAACTAAAGCAAATTCGAATCAGCCTCTAAGATATGCAAAACCTGTGAATTCACTATCACAGGACATCATGAAGAAAACTAAAAATGAAAATATTCTAATATTTATTGGACTTGAACTTCAAGAACAGGTGATTGACAGAAAAGGGTTCTTGAAGGAGAGAATCAGACCGTTATGGGATATATGCAACAGTCCATATCTCATGACGAAATTAAAATTAATCTCAGAAAGAATACTTGAGATTGATGAATCCTGGCTCAAGGAGAAATTCAGGAACTTCATCCTCGGACCACATGTATGAAAGGACAGCATCAGGTAGAATTTCCTTCGATGGGAGTTTATTCTTGAAGTAATACTCATCCTTTTTGGTTTCTGGATTGTACGTCCCCAGAGTGAATCTACGGATGAATTCTTGACGGAAGTGACGTCCAAACACTAAAAATACCATCAAGGAAATTCAAAATTCAAGTCACAAAACTCACTTTGAGACAGAGTTGGATAGAGAATGCGACTATCAGTCGATCTCATTTTCTTCAAGATTGATCCATAATGGGCCACTACCAGAATTGCCCTGATACAGTTGCTATTAACAGGGCAATTTGAATCAAATCTGCATGAGGCACAAAAAGCCAAAACATTTGACTTGCAGAAAATTGCAAAATTTTCTTTGACATGAGGAATGCTAAAAATCAACTTCAAGAATCCTGATAAGAATCCAATATAACTTACCTTGAAGATGATGCATGCGATGGTGAATACATTTGAAGAGTCAATCGAAGATCACCATGCATGTCAAATAGCACGTTGCCAACTTCACAAGCATCAGGATAATTTGAAGGTGACGCCAAATGTTGAATATATTTGGCAATTTCCCTCATGGAGTAGTATCCAAATTGATGGATAGTCCTCATGTCCAAAGCAAGCGTTCCAAATGAACCAGCTGGAGGATTAGCCACCATCATAGCTAATGCACTCCCCTCAATGGCTTTTCTACCTCTTAAAAGGGAATTTAAATTATTTAAAACCCTCGCGAAGCAGAATTGGTTTAAATTATTCATGAAGAAAATTACACTTACGAGTGGTAGCCAACATACTTCAAGGAACCATCACTTGAACCGCGTCCAACCACGAGGTGAAGAGTGAATCCTTTTTCACCACGTTCATGTTGAGACAATAATACGCCACCGTCAAAAATCCCATACGGGGCAGAATCATCAGTCCTGGGAACAACCTTGAAGGTCTTCTTCGCATTCACGATGCCACGAGCAAACACCCCGAGGGACCATGGATGAGGCAGATCGTGCGCCTGCAGTCTCCCCATTCTGTGTAAACACTCAGGACAGGCTCTGAAAAGATATAAAAATCATTTTTCCTTTCAAAAATTGAAAATTTTCCCTTCTTATCCAGAAGACTATCTTCTAAAAGGGGAAAATCTTCAAGAAATGGGTAAAAATTTATCATGAAGAGTCAGAAACAAAGATGAAAAGAACTTACATCAGGGCCTTGATGAACTCAGCCCTCTCCCGCTTGAAGATATCCTTGAAGGCGGCTTTTTGGACGGCTTTATGACGAATATCTTCGGTGCCTTCTTCAACGAGATCCTGCTTCACGCTAATAAAAGAGGTGAAATATATCATGATGAGTTGAAATATCTCAAATAAAACTTACATTGGATATTTCACCGCTAAGCAATATCGATGCGTCAATTTACGATCATCATGACGAAGGAGAAGTTCGTTAAGAACTGACAAAGGATCACGTGCCATTGAAAGAATCATCTTCAAGTTGTCCAACGGATTCAAAGAGCAGAAACTTTCATACAGGAGCTCAAGCTGAGCGAATTTCGTCAATGGATTCCATGGATGAGTAAGAACTTTACCAACTGGTAAACCTTCACGACATAATAAACCATCACCTTCGATGGAAACTTCCATGACTGGGATTATAGCCAAATGATAAGCCATCGGTCCCATCTTGAGCATTGTGGAAACACAGCGATTATCATGAAGCCAAGAAGTTACCCTGAAGATCAAGATATAGGGGACATCTGAGTGAGAACAAGGTTCAAAATTATAAAATTAATTACCTTGTCAATTCTTCGAGATCTTCAGGTGAAGCCAACTCGGCTACAGTTCCCTCATAAGAGCTATCCTGATTATCATCCATCGATGAAATAAATGCAGCAGTCCCCTGCGACATAGATATAGCATCTGAGGCTGGATTCTCAGCAGTCGGGGCAGCAGCATCGTCTTGATCATTGAAGATTATCCAATCGTGATTATCCATCATGAAGATCGTCAACATCTTTGAATTCAAATAATCATCAGGAGATTGACCGAAAACAGTTGGGGGCATAACGCGTTCTTCACGAAGTTTCACGCGGTTGGCCCTATAAAAATAGTTCATTTATGAAATATTTGAATTATAAAATTTTTATTCTGTCAAGATAAAAAGTATAAAATCAAAAATCCTGAAGAATACATACCTTATGGCCCGTCCACGACGACCTTCTTCAAGCTCAGCAGTATGAAACAAGCTGACCCAATCAACAGTCATCAAGACTCCAAGATGATAACCGAAGACGCCGAAGTCGACTTCACAGGTGACAGGGGAGGGGACACCGATGCCAGTGCCGACACCAAGGCATTTTTGATCCATCAAGAATGGTAATAATCTAGGATAATACTTCCTTACAAGAGCATCCATGTCCTCGACAAGAACGGTACGAGATCCACGAGCCGCTACAAGATAATCCGTGATGAATTCCATTGAAGTTGAATAAAACAATCCAATCTTGGTTTCCCGACCTGGATCATCCATATCTGGCTCCTTGAAGAACTCCTGGTAGAAATATTTGTTGATCATTGTGATCACACGTTCTTCAGGATAATGAGTTCCAAAGATATACATCACCAATGGGGCGATCTAAAATGATAAAATAGAACTTATTTTATAAAAGTCATCCACGAACCGTCCCGGTGATAGCATAAAGGTCATTTTGGGAACCAGCAAACCATGCGTGAACATCACTTGAAGGATCATCAGGATCAACGTTGAATTTGGTACAAAATACCAGATAATCTCCGGAGTAGACCATGAAGACTGAAAAAAAGGAGTAAAATTCCAAAATCTCACATGAAGATATACTCGTATCAAAATTTTATATCTTTATAGATACCTGAGGGCAATCTCTAAAAACTTGAAGAAATATCTAAAAAAGAATGAAAATAAAAAAGAGTAATTCACCTTTTGATTTTTATCTTCGAGTTTTTTCTGATAAAATAATTTGAAAAATTCCGAAACTTGGAATTTCAAAAAGGGATCTAGAACATTCATGATGGAAGGAACTGTCTGCCCGACGAAAGTTGAACATGGCAACCACCAAATCCAGCATGATGAAACAACATCTAAAATAAGTATTCTAGAACCTTTTATGATATTTAATCCCCTCGAGATAATTTAGCCAACCCAACCCAAAACCCTTAACCCATACTCCAACCCTTTAACCCCTTCCAAGACCAAAATCATAATATTTTAATATATTTAAGCCTCGGAAATATATGGCTCGAATAGGAGAGTAGTCCTGAAGGGACGAAAACGAAACACCAGCCATACCGATAAGCTGACTGGGAATCATGCCATATAAGCGACAGAGCTGGGCTAACCCTGGAAGATTTATTACTGTAAAAGTGCCCTTCGTGGCCATTTAATAAAGTATAATAATAATAATAAAAGACATAGATCTTGAAAGATTGTTTTCCCTTCTTGACCTTTTGGCCTGGTTTGCGTCCGCGTGGTGCTCCTCCTGCTTTCTTAGTGGCTGCCATTTTTATTTCGGGCAGTTTATATATATTTCGGCGTTTTTGTTTTCTCTGATACCTACCAACGATGAAGACGCCAAAGTGACAACCCTCCAAGGCGATTTGTGAATCAACGAACTTGTTTTGCCGGACAGTTTCTACTAGCACTGCTTTTTTCGATAAAAATTCATCGAAAAGATTAGGTACAGATTTTACGTTCGCTTTGTGCTCGAGTAAGCCTGATATAAAAACTATTTTCATAGCTGTATCATTCGACCAGAACCTCATTAAATGTCCTAAAATATTACCAATTATTGCGTTTTTCAAATTTTTAAATGAAATTCCATCTGTTCTAAGCCTAGATTCCAGCATTTCAACCGTTGCAAGCTAATTTTGAGCCCATTTTTTTAGATGTTGTTTACCTTTATTAGGATAAAAGGTTCAGTATAAAGTTTTGCAGTGATATAACTTATTTAGAGATGTAGGTGACCAGTTCTGTGTTTTATTGTCTGCTGTAGACTATTATAATAATTTAATAGCTCGAATCAGCATAGCCACAATCATTTATACAGAAGATGTAGTGTTTTTAAACAAAATCGATTTAAACAAGTTCAACATGAACCACACCCTTAACTCTGCTAGTACTAATAGATACATAAAGAAAACATAAACTTAACAGATAGTAATAAATACTGAATTTCACCACGAGGCGTCTCATCAATCAAAAAGATTTTATCAGGACTGACTGCTTGCAAAATGTGTTATAGGAATTAACTTATCTAAACCATTTTCATGCGTCATTTTTCTATATTTTCTTGTTAATAAACTCAATCACTCACGATTTATAAGTGACTGAGATTTTGAGGTTTCAAATGGTTAGGTTTTCATACATTTTCATTCATAGATTTACCGTTAGCTGTTATGAGATATGAAGTTTCTATCACAGGACTCCTGTCACAGGACCTTCTAAGCTGTGTTTAGTAAAGGATAAAATTAAACATGCGACGATATAAGATTAACATTTGAAAACTAAACTGCAAAACACGCTTTGGTTGATCGGCTAATGGTCTTAGTTACAGACGTTTTATTAGTTTGAGTCACTTCAGTCTTTGCAAAGAACACCTGAACCGGAAGTTATGGGGAAGGTATGGGTTGAATCAACCTTTTTGATCATGATAATAGTGTATAACATGTTAATCACGCGTGTATTCCGGCCTCAAGACTGCAACATCTCACTATGTTGAAACTTGCTAAAAATGGGGGTCACTTGACATTTAAAAAAACGGGCATTAAATAGGGTGTTGCAAATTGCAATTCATTAATACCATCATGATAAGATGGACAGGTTAAAATAATTATAACCTCACGTTTAAATTATTGTATTTGAGTTAATGACGAATTCAGAGGTCTCTGATGGGTATTTTGATACCGAGCATTTACGGGATACAAAACCTCAGTTTGGCTTCTTGAGACCTGATTTGTTTATCAGATTATGTCTAATTAATTTCAATATAATGGCTCAACCAGCGGTTCAAGGCGGTCAATTTAACCGCGCTGGAAGATAAAAAGCCCAAAATAACAATAGTTCGAATAGCCGGTGACCACGAATTGGCCTAAATAGAGAGTATATAACAGAACTGAACAGTAGCTTGAATTTTAGGCTTTGATACAACAGTTTTTGAATTGAAAGTAACCGCCGACGTTGGTTAGCAGGCTGCATTCTTAAATGGGTTAAAAGCTAGTAATTATTTGAATATTTTACAGATTCAATTAGGTCATATTTAGTAGAAATGTATAAGTTCTTAATATATATCTTCAAACCGAACGACGTGTGGGGAAAATTCAGTGAGCATCTCTTACCTGGTAATTTCAGTCCATCTGATGATTTTGAAATCTGGTGGAATCCTCACAAAGAATATGATCATGGTACCACAACCACTTCTTATACACCAACACGTCCTTATTTATATCATATAAATTATATGGATTCGTTCGTTTTGATATCAATATACGTTTATCATTTCATTCCATGGAATTCCACTACAGACAATTTTGTTACAGTGACAATGCTTGATGTCACCTTGGTTGAACATGATTCTAAACTATCAAATAATCTAAATATTTATTGAATGCCGTGAACAACATTTTAACGTAAAAAGCATAACAAGATACTACCGCTGAGTAGCACTCCCTCTACCTTATAAGAATTTCACAAATCATCATCTAAAATACAAATCATACACTGCTATTGAAGTATTTTCAATTAGAAATCGGATTATGATTCAGAAATCTAGAAGGGGTTGGATATGAATTCTAGATTGGTATTTGGAACTTATCTTGATTAAACTCTCCAGTTTGATAATATTTACTTCAGTGAATCTATAGTTTTTTTAAGCGTCGCGAGTAAAACACGTTGAGTTCTTGTTTAGAGACCAGTTTCAGGAAGTCATGATTTCAAATGAATTTAATCGATCATTGTCAGTAAATTCGTTAAATTAACTTTTTAATCATATGCAAATGTACAGAATTTTTTTAACTTCCGACCGATTTCCGCGCAAAATTCAACAACCTGATCTCAAGTGCGCAGGCCCTGCGCCGCAGGGGTCATCACGGTCCCCTGTAAGATGCTTCTGAATTTTTTTCGCCTGTTGTCAGTTTCATGTAGTCAATGTATTTCTACTGCGGAAAATAAAAAAACACGAAGTACCATCGAATTTAAACTGTATCAATAAATTGGTCATTTTCGTCCACAATCTTTTGTTTTCTAAAATGAATTTTCTTGCTTTCTAAGGTTAAGAAAATCGTAACCAAGGCGTGAAAACTTGATCGTGAAGCTCAAGCAATGGACAAGTGAGTTGAGCTCAACGAAAGCCAAATCTGAAGTGATAGAGCAGGCTTTCTGCATATATTATAATAAATATTATATAATTATGTATTAATAAAATTAAAATATCCGTTTAATTGAACATGTCATTCTCTAAACGGGTCAATACGGCCAAATCTGTGGGTTCAATAGAAAGAAATTCCCGACTTTGCGGCGTTACACTCACTGTCACTTGCACGCAGGTGTCACTGGTCATGTGATAAAATTTCGCCACGTGGTATCACGTGATATAAAATAACCTTAAACCTCTAGAATATGCTGATGGAACTCTTTAATACTGAACCTGCAAATCCGTCGCGGTCAATTAATCCCTCTCTAAAATCAGCTGCTAAATGACATAACAGCTAAATGTCATAAGTCTAATAGCATAAGTTATGTTATTTAGCACATCTTTATTTCCTTAGTTTCATGACATTCTAAACGCATTATGCGTAATTTTATTAGTATGAAATTGATTCTGGTTTTATTCAAAACGGATCGGTTCTACATTTTTACTCCCCAGGCACACAGTCATTTTTCCCTTTTCATATTTAACTCCCCAGTGACAAAGATTTTTCCCTTTTCATACTTCGCTTTTACTTTCATTCACTTCTCCCAAGTGATAAAAGTTATTCAAATATGAATAATTTTCAAAAATACTAGAACTGATGATCTTAATTTCGTGAGAGAAAGTTTTTACAGAAATCATCACATGACGCAGTAAGAACGGTTTTCATTTTAGCCCAAAAGGGAAAAATGTCCTGAAATAGTACAATTGTCACTGGGGAGTTAACTTGTTTTCTCGCTTGTGATAGGCACTATCAAAATGTGAATAAATTTGATAATACTAGAGACGGACCGTAATAATGGTTTACATTTTCCCCTTTTCACCGAATGGACAATTGTGCCTGAGAAGTTCAAAAGATTTGTGATAAGTTTTGATCTTTTTTTATGAAAAATTATGAATCATAAGTTATGATTTCGTGAAAGTTTCTTGAAACAGTACTTGAATATTCTAGAATTAACTGAACCATGGTATTATGGCGTGGAATTAACAGAATATGGATATGTTTAGCACTAAACCAGAATCAAAGGATTTTTTTATTTTCAAGTCGTAATCATTATATAAAGTCATATATTTATATACACATACAGGTTTGGTTAAACATATGCACGTCTTTTTTCCGCTTATAAGATGGTTAAGGATACCCCCACTATATGCTTTTTGGCAGAAATTTGACCAAAAGTGATCATTTGATCATTTTGTCATACATGGAACCAAGAAAAATCATTTCCGGTCACTATGACGTCATTGAGAAAAAAACTTGAAAAATATTAATTCAGTGATTTTAGACTTCAGAGTCATTTTTTGCATATAGTGGGGGTATCCTTAACTGTAAGTAACCTGTCAACAACCGACTCAAGCATGTCAACATTGTTTTCACGTTTTAATGTAGTCTCATTGTTAAACAATTAATCTGATTTGAAAGCAAAGGATTTTATCTTATAGTCTTTTTTTTTACTTTGGTCGTAGATTTTTTAGATCTGGTCGCCGACCGGAAGATATTCTCGCTTGGGAGCTCGGTTCAAGGGCGAACAATTCCGAAATGCTATTAACACATTTGCGGATTTAATTTCGTAAAATCGGAATTTTGAATTGATATAATGGAAGTTTTCTCGGACATGATCAGATTCTCGGACATGACGGATTGATGGAAAATCAGACTGGTCGGTTGATCAAAGATTCAAGATTAGCATGAAATTGTTCTAGAATGGATTTGTGTTCTGGAACGTTCATTTTTAATGATTCGAATTTTCATGTTTTGATCAATTTTCCTAAAATTCACTGAGTTCGATTTAATCAACGAGAGTCAATTTTCCACTTGGCCATCACGTGACCTCTTATCAATAACCAATTATATTTACTGATAAGTTAATCGTGTGGTGCTTTATCAAAAAAACGTCCAATTGATGGACTTTAGCTACGTACAGAAAGAACGTCGCACGCGTACCAGAGTACAATCATTCCTCATTCGAGACCGCAATCAAAATTGGTGAAAATTGACCAAGATTGGTTGAAAACGACCACGGTCAATGGTCAAAATAAAGCCAATATCTTATCGACGTGTGAATTAATGAGCTGAAGGAACTGAATTTGTATCTTGATCTGATTTAAAATCTGATTCTTGGTGTCACTAAAGGTAAATATCTTGTTATCATCTTCCGAACTTAGATCAACTGTTCCAGAAATATTCAACATATCAGCTAAAGACATTACTCTAGTGGTAGCTAACAACGATCTGATAGATTGGGGTGCGCCTTCCCGATGGTCGTCGTCTCTGTTCCGCCCCATGCGGATTTCGAGCCAAATGACCATTTAGAAGACCCACCATCCATTTTTATTGGGGACTTCAAAATTGATGTTACAATCACGTTATCTTATTGATCGAAATATTTGTTGCTTCATAGCCCATCAAACATCGTTCAGATTATTGGCCCAAAACGAGCCTTTTCAACTTTGAAGAGTCTTTTGGTGTCCACTTAAAATAAATATGACCTTTGGACTATTTTTACGTTTAGAAGATGAAGAGTTGAAGTGTTGAAGGAGCTTCGGATGATGTTTCACGTAGTACAAACACTACCAAGAATAAATGTAAAACGTTTTAAACTAACCTTATGTAATATGTAAATTATACATAAAAGGTTATTTGTATGTAAATCAGTTTTTGCATCAATCACAAGAAAACATAACGATCTTTAAAGACGATAAAAAGAAACGTAACTTTTACATCTCGAATAAAAAATTCACAGAAATATACGAGCGAACAGTTCGCAGTCAGTTGAAAAAGGTATCATGTGAACGTCGAACATAAACGCTATACATAAGCATTGTTCTCTTGCAAATTAAACGTAATATAAGACAGAATGCATTTATTGAAAGTTTATTGTTTAGAAAGTTTTTATTCTTCTTTGATCATCTCAGCTTCTTTTTGAATTCATCGAGATTTGCCAAATTGAGAATTGTCCATTTTGCCAGAGCACTTTCCCAAGAGTAGATTCAACATAAGATCATAGAAGGGAGACCCAAAAAAGCCAACCCAAATTAGACCAAAATGGAATCCAACCCAAAGAGAATTGCCCAGTGGTTCCAGAGAAACTTTGATCTTGCCAATTTTCTAACAGGCCAAGATTCGAAAAAAAGTTAGAATAAAACAAAATTAAACTTTCGAGGTCAGCGGAAAGGGTTAATTTTGCCCTGCATGCTGTTATTTCTACTGCTTTTTGCTGTTTTGGTTTGGGGTTGGGTAAGCTGACCAAGTTGATTTTGTTGATGTTTTGTTCTAGCAATCAAAAATTAAAAATTTTCGTTTGATCAAATTTTCGAATCCCGAACAGTTGTTTTTATAGGATTGGCAGTATGTGGGAATATTGGAGTATCTATCTACGTTATTATAAGCCGATCATCGAATCCAGCTTATGTTGTACTCGGATGTATTATTCTACTCCTACAAATAATCAATATTCTGTCGCATTTAATCAAATGCTAGAGCATTACGCCTACGTAATGCCCCGCATTTCGTCCTGTACAATTTTTAAAGCTTCCAGTGTCACATGACCATCACATGAGTGTCACGTCGTGTCATTGTCCTCTTGTCACGTGACTTGGAACAGTATCAGCATTTCTATACACTATTTACAATATCTGGAAAAGTTTTCCAGTTTTAATAATTTGGGAAAATTGACAGTTCTTCTTCCGTTCTGGTCAAATAATACCAAGTTATAACAGACATGATGAAAATAACTGAAAATATGTTTGCGTAGGCTGTTCATGATTGCGTAGGCTTACCAAGACCGCCGACAAGGCAAATGATCGTTACTGGGACAGCAAAGTCTTCCTCGAGTTCAGTTTGTTCTGCTTCGAGATATTCACGGGTTAGTACACACGCTTTTGAATCTTCATAAAGCTGAAAAAGAGTTGTAGTATGTCCAATGATACCACCTATTTCCGCGTGAAACACCCGAGCTAGAGCTTCCCCAACGGTAACACACTCATTGAGAACCGTATATATAAATTATCTTGGATAATTCATCCAGAAATGGCTTATCTGTCAAATTGAATATGATGAATACGTGGGAGTTTTTGTGCTCATAATACTATAATATTATGAAGGTATCATACCTTGTATCCAAAGTGACAGCTGCAAAGCGGCCCGTAGATTGGATTCAAAACGCAAATATGATCACATCCAGGATCAGCATCTGAGCCACAGACTTCGCTTTTCATTTCGACGACTAGAAATAAAAATTATTTACCGTATCCAATAAAACAAATTGAGAAAAATGCATTTTCAAATTTTCGAAAAAAAAAATCGGAAGGAAAAAACAGAAATCGGAAGAAAATGGTGCGGTAGCTGAACGAAACCTGTTCACAATTTTTTAAACCACTTGGAACTCATCGATTTTCACGATTTCAAACTTATCACGAGTTAAAACTGTAATATTGTCCGGTATTTTCCGGTTTTATCAGCCAAATTCGTATGAGCTGGTGACTAGTCTTTATAGTCTATAGAAAAGTGAAAGCTATCAACCATCTGTATTTTTAATATCCGTCTTGATTAGTTTCCACACTTTTAAACTTTTCTAGAGTTTTGCAGAATTTCAGGACAGAATTCTAGAGGTTCTAATCACGTTATCTACATTAAGTCAAAAACAATTCGAAAATCGTCAATGGATAATGAACAGACGCGCATGCCAGAATGCCGAACCATAAATTCAAAAACCACCTGGGGTTTTGTGGTTTGGGCTAAAGTCAAGAGTGTTGTACTGACGCACGGTGATGTCGTTATTACATTTAAACCGCCACCTCCATTCATACAACCAGACTAGCCAACGAGCCAATATAACTACGGGAATAACTTAGGATTCAAACCTAAATATGGTAATCCTATCAACTATCGTGCCAATAGCGGTTCAGAAACGTCAGTAATTTACGTAGTGTTAATACCTTAGCGAAATATTTATAACGCATGTAATGTGTGTGAGATATCGATTTGTTCAATAGAACTGTTTTACCACTAGAACATGATGATCATGGCTTATAGAAGCTATACTAATATGATATTAATATTTGTACTAATCTTTATACTGATAGATATCATATATGATTCATATAATATGAATAACATATGTCTTATAATATATGTCGGGAATCTAGAGTACCATCTTGGACACAAATCTTTTGTAAAGGAGAGGAGGAAGAAAAAGTTTGGGTGGTGCAGAATTGTTACAAAACATTTATGCCCGAGACTGGTAGTTCATCTTAAATGAATCTTGAAGAAATCTCCTGTGACGGATCTAGTTGGCATCGTCTGTTCAGGGACTTGCTTTTTTAATTGTAATTTCAAAGCTTGATCTTCGTGATTTTTCATAGAATTGGATATTCACTTCGATGATGAAATATCATTAGGTCGAATGAAAATGGCGTGAAATTAAAATGCTACTAAAGGGACCAAATTAACAGCTTTAAAACTCAATCCAAATTACTAGACTTACTGTCAGTATTGAGTCAGAAATGCTGTGAAACCAAGCAGTACCTATATCTCAGTAGTTATCATTGAACAGCAGAGGAAGTATTTTCTAAAGTTTTAATCCGGTTGAAGACTCAAAAACAGACACAAAGCTGATTGTAGACGAAAAACACGTTCTGATAAGGAGCTGTACTATTGATATTTTTTCATTTGCGAACTTTTGGCGTTGCTACCGTGGATTTATACAGAGATTTTTGGTTTTAAAAATACTAACATAGATCTTTAGCGATTTCAAAAAAATGATCCTATCAGTATTTCTTCTCTCATCCTTAACATTGATTAGAAAAACTGGAAATACTATCTTTATCTTCCGTTCCAAGTTTTTCTTTCATCGAGAAAATTGAACAAATTGACTCGAAAATAGACTCAAAAGTGACATTTTTCGTTCAAAATTAGTAAAAAAGTATGTACCAAAATATGTTTAGAGTAATCGTGGTGAACCGTGGTAAAATTCTTAAGCTTGTGTTAAACCATTTATCGGACAATTAGTTAAAATTTCACTTTTTATCTCATCAGACGTTCATTTTCGTTCAAAATGGATGATATTTATGGTGTTTGAGCCAAGTACCGTACGTTTACTTGAAATCGTGGAATTTGGCAATTATAGTCTTTAAGAAAATTCCTACATGAATGAACTGTTGGATATTGAGGGCAGTTTGTGTTTGGAAAATATTTTATCGGGAATTATTATGGTTTCTTGATGTATATTTTATGCTGTTCCTTACGTCATTATATAAAATTGTGATGTTTCCCCCATCTGTTATTATTTTAGTAATGACGGACATTGCGATTATATTATCACGTGGTGTCATATTATAAGGTGTCATATTATATTTTGTCATATATCATGTCACGTGATGATATCAGATCACGAGTTCTAAAACTAGAATTCTTCAAATTTTTATTTTCATGGTGATCAAAAGGGCTGAAATTAGTTCATTAGGAAGCCGCCATGAGTTAATCAACTGTCAATCGAGTGGTTACGAGTTAAAAAAATTATTTCGAATATAAATTATTACGGGCTTATCATCCTATGGGACATCATCTGTCATTTTTTTGACACGCATTCGTAATTGAGTAAAAATAGCGGTCGCCTACCAAGTCGTATAGCCATCGTTTACCACGGTTTTACACGGTTAACCGCCTTAAACCGCCAAGTCCTTTTCCGGTTTTCAAATGATTTAATTTTTAGAAAAACTCTCTAGACTAAATGGCCCCTTTGATGGCATTTCTAACGAATAGACTGTCGTTTAGTCCTTGTTAGAGCAGACCACGGTGGTAATATATTACTTGGTACCACTTGTAAGTATATTTAAATGCACATGAGAAAAATAAAATTTACACAGCTAATCCAGTACCACCTATAAGTTCAAAATTTCGAATCTTTCGAAATTTTAAAATGCGGTATGTAATAAACTGTTACCTATTGTTATTCAAAATGGGTGGCTTAGGATTATGCTGAGCTCTTTGAGGACCTCGAGTGGATTAAGCTGATTGGCCAATTGCCCAAACCCAAAATTACACTGCTCACAATTTTTAGATAACTGAGTTTTTGAATAGATATCACCGAAATTCACTTTGTTCACTTTTTCCGAATACAAAAATAGAATTCGAACAATTACGACTCTGAACCAAAAGAGTTCGGATGAACCCAAAAGCCAATCTATTTGTGTAGTTTTTTATCAAAAACTCCAATTTTTAATTAAATACCGGAGTTTTTGAAAAATTGTTTTTCATCTTATCCGATTAGAAACGAACTGATGGATGAATCGTATCATATCAAGTTATAATCATTATTATTATTTTGATTATTAGTTATTGATATTAATAACATTTATGAAATAAGTTTTTACGTTCGGAGGAAATACATTTGAATGATTGGTTGTTTGTTACTTTCAAAAAATATCTGAAGTGGGCTTCGTCTACCTGATAGTCATTTGGTTCGAATTCCTTATAACTTATAAGTTATAAGTCAGTATATAGCCGTCGACCATCGGGAAGGCGCACCCCAATGTAAAACGTTATAACTTTATACATAATCGGAATAGTATACTTCCATGTTTCACTTCCCGGAGGTTTTAAAAGGCCAACACCCGGTAGAACTTTCAACTATTTAAATCAAAGTTAGAAAATCTAAAAGAGTGTGCGGTAATTGCCTAACTTTGGTTAGTGCACATTTATTTGCATTTTTGAAGTGACCTGGCGACCTCTCAGAATTTGGTTACTGGTTAAGTTTGACATCCTGCCGAGAATATGTTTTACTGATTAGCCAACTGGCAAACTGATTATCTCAACTGGTTCAAACTGGTACCAAGCGGACACCTCAGCGGGACATTACGAACATCTAATCAGGACATTTAATCTTATTAATAACCATTTGTCAGATGAAAAATTTCAAATTTTGCGAATTTTTTAATGTTATCATAAGTTCTCATATCTCAACGTGATTCACTCAACATAAATCAACAGCGGGAAACCTTCGATAATTCGCAGCAGGTAATAGATGCATCTCTTGGTAACCTACAGCGTGATCAGGGTTATCGGCACGTGATCATACCGTCACATGACTCGTATTCGACTTGTTTTTGTGACCAAAAGGTTAAAAATTACAATTTTTGAGTGTTTTATAAAGTTTTGATTTTTGAAAGTGGTTAGTTCTAAGAAATCAAGTGTTTATATTTGGTTGAACGGATCAGTATTCGAATGGAATACGATTCATGATATGAGCAACCACGTGGACATGGTTTAAGACCACCTAGTCCTACCGCCCAATCAGTCCGCTAGAGCCCAGTAGGTCCACCTCAATCCGTGGATTCCGGTCAGTCTTTCGTCCACTACCGCAGTTTTTGGAGGAAATCAAATCTTAACCAGAAAAAAGTGTATTTCGTGTTTTTGTGTTGATTTCGGATTTAAAATGAATATATTCGAAAAATTCTATGCTGGAATCAGAGTTTCCAGGACTGTCTAATCGTTAACTGAGCAGCAACTGGACTTCCGCTCATTGACCATTCTTTCTAAGTCAAAATTTTCAATTCTAAAATCAATATTTTGTTAGATGAATTTTATTATTTCGATTCGTGTTATTTCGAAAAATTTTCGATTTAATTTTGAAAATTATTTTTCGGAAACCAGATTTTTAGATTTTTTAGAATCAGAAATTATTTTTGTTCACAAAGGACGTTCGGAACATTGGGCGTTCCTTTTTTGGCGTTCTAGAAAATTGTGATCAGTGGTCTGTTCCGCAGACAAAGTATTTTCACTTCAATTGGTAAGTTTAATGTAAGTCCTATCCCTATTTTACATATCTTCAAAGTTGATTTACATTTCACTACATTCTCTTGGAAAATGACTAACAAAGGGACCGTCGTTTAAACAAAGTTAAAAATCCATAAACTCACATTGGATGACGACATGTTGATTTCTGATAAGGATAGATTATGCCTAGGTTGCACTTCCGGTCTCAACTTTCACAATCGGAAGTGTGATTTTTTCGAAATTTCCAAATCATAAATATAAAGAGAGTCTAGAATATAAGTGACAATTTGAATTTGCTGACTATGATTTTTGGTGAAAAGTCATGTGATGATGATCTTTTGTAAACAGCTGTCATGTAAATGACTGAACGAGTGAAACTCACAACAAGTTTAGAAAAATCAGCATTTCAAAAAGTTCAATTTTGAAATAATCTTATTACGGAGACCCTAATATGTTTGAGCTGAGTTCGATCAAAATCCAGGCAACCTATTTACAGAGTTCTCATATCAACGTTGTGTAAGCTGGTACAAGTAACTTACTGTATCTAAAGACCATAAACTTTGATAAGATCTAGCAAAATTCGGTATAATTTAATTGATAACGACAAATGAGTCTAAATAAAGTAACAAATTGCGAGAGGAACCCTCAAGATTATTTCAAATTCACTGAGAGGTCTGAGAGATTTTTAATTTTAGCTATTTTTATGATTTCTAGATATTCTGGGATTCTAGAGCCTCCTTCGGAACTATCCTAAGGATACTTGAGATACTAACTAATCTATCCCATCTAGACGCCGTACTGTAACCCTACAACGGTTACATGACACAAGATTTGTCACAAGTCATTGACACAGCCCGGATAAGGAGATTAGGATGAAATACTTTGGTAGGTTTTTGAGCAGATGAGTCACTATAATTTGAAGCCGCCAAGTTCAAGTTTTGATGAATTTTTGCATCTCAAAAATTTTCAAAGTCACATTTGTAACATGTTTAAACATGTTTGGATTTAAAATGTTGCCGATTTTAAAATTCCGACGTTAAATATATTTCAAACGGAAGATCTCCTTCCTTGATTTTAAGAGACCCAAACCCAGCCCAAATTCAAACATAAACAAATCAAAATAAAACGAATTATTATGGTATTTCTAGATAGTTGGTTGTCTGGAATAAGCGCACATGTGCGCATAAAAATATCAAACGCTCAGAATTTGATTTAATTCATCAGAGTTAATGATCACGTGTCTCATCACCTGTAAAACAAGAACATGGATTATTCGAATAAGAAAAATATGTTTCTACGGTTGGGATTCTTTAGAACTTTAAATAGAACGTATTCTAGAACGGTTAGACGAACGTTTCGAACTGATCAAATCTTAAAAAAATCTGATTGAAGAATTATTTTGATTTGACCAGTCAGAAATAAGATCGTACGAATCAAATCCAATGAAATCTCTTTGGCTTTTATATAAGATATAAAAATAAAGAAACCATAATTTTCTCTGAAAATCAAAATGAGGGACCCAGGGACATAAAAAAGGTCGTTTTATATGATTAACGAAAGATGGAACCGGAGGAAATGTAAATCAGTTCAAAATCATTTTAAGGATGATTTTTCGCTGAACAGTAAATGCGATTTTTGGTCGAAAATATAATAAATGTAATATTGTTTAGCGAGTAATTGACAGTTAAAAAAGTTTAAAGACATCTTTCTAATCTAGTTGTTATAATATATATAAATTATAGCTTGTTCAAAGCATTTAAACTGCGTTTTTGCAAGTTTCAAGCTGTATTAGGTAAACCAAATTTATTTAATACATGTTTGTTACACTTAAGAGCTCAGATAACGTTCAAAAGTGCCGTTCAGGGCTCAAATATATTCAAACGGGATGAGACTACCCTTAAAAAGAACAGATTACAAATAGACTAGCTAGCATAATGGAAAATGGATTTTTTAGAACTTTAACTTTTAAGTATTTTATAATAGGTTTGGTGATCTTAACCGCGCGGTAAAATTATTTCGTGATAAGAATTTCGAACTTTAATATGGGTCAGTGTTCATCAAATAATATTAAATCGTGTTCGGAACCAAACAAGACATGATCGTACGGTTCTGATCACATGATCGTCCGATTCATAAAATATACAAATTATAACAAATTTTGAATGATACAATTTCGAAGTCAATAATTTAGAAACGTACCAAACTATATACCAAGAATTACATATGTACATTATGTAGGCAAAACACCAGAGTTTATCCGATGTGGTAAATGTACCGTAGAATTGGTTCGTACCGAGGTACAGGAATAAAAACGTGTAATTCATTGACACGTGTGACATAATGTGACATAAAAAGTGACATCACGTGAGTTATATGAATCTCGGCCTTGTAAAAGTGAGATCTGAGTGTTTACAGAGTGTTTATATAAAGCGGAGATAAGAAATATGTATTTTGATTTCTCAAAAGTTGAGCGCTAGAACACTGCGGTAAGCATGATATCATGCGAATTTTTATCGAAAACGCACATTTTTATGGTTCCATAAAGCTCGATACTAGCTTTAAAAACTGAAAAGTTGAGTTTAAAAATGCAAAAAAAATTATATAAATCGAGGAAATTGAAATTATGTAGAATTTCAGAAAGAAGCGGTTTTCGTATCACGTTCGATATCCTAAAAATCTCTCGAAATCTTCCAGAATTCCAAATTTGGTGAATTTTCATGATTTTAATTCATTTTCGAGCATTTTCATGAATTATCATGGTTGCTTTATTTCCGCATTTAATCCGCTCGTTGCATAATGTCCCCATAAAGACCGAATTCTGGCTTTCTTTATCACGTTCCACTTATCGATAATAAGGTCTTGGCATATACAAATTTCTATTATAATATTATAATTTAATATGAATAACATATTGGACCTCTGAAACCTGGAGATCCTGGACTGTTACCCAGGAAGGATCCAAATGTCAAATGTTTGCCAACTTGAAAGCTAATCTAAATCATGCCGAGAAACAAGTATGAAAAAATCTCCCGCCGAGATATCAGTTCCAGTATACACCAGGGACATAGAGCACCAAAGCGTTTGAATATTATCTGATTGAAGATTTACGTCACGCAACTAAGTTCGGAGAATGATTTTTTCTTCCATGAACACCAAAAGTAAAAATTTATATATTCTAGACGATGCATCTTTGACTAGGATGAGATTCTGCATGCCGAATGGGTCGGGATCTTCGAATGACCATGTTGAGCAAATAACTCAATTATGTAAAATGGTAATACTTTATAGTTAACGAGAAATTCAATTCTTGTTAGAAAAAAGGTGAAACCCCTTTATGAAATAGCAACATCTAAATCGCCCCTTTTCTGCGGTTTTCTCCTCTCTTGGTCCATCGACATTTTTAAGCCATTTTGAGCTGAAATTTTTCATAGTTTTTAAATAATTGAGAGGACTACAAATTTGATAAGGCCCACATGACTCATGACATGAGATTCGAAACTAGAATTTTCGATTAAATCAGCTTTTTATGATACGCGAATCTCGATCACATTCAAGTCTACGCTTTGATGCGATATATCCATAGTGACATGCTTTGTGAACTCTAAGTGAGAACACGCCTAAGTTATGGGACAATTTTGTTATTATATTAATTAGTTGTCATTATTTGAATGCATGATAATCATTTCTTGGGTCCAATTATGGTTTTTCAAACCCAGACTGATTTTTAGAACGGATCGAAGTGGCTCATTAAGAGATTTCTGGTTGAAAATTTGGTTAAAATTATTAAAAAATGTCCGATTGACCAATCTTGAATGAATATATTTGACAATTGACATGTTATGACGATTCAAAATTTCTAAACTTCAATGTCTTACTAGAAATTCGAAAATCTCAAGGCTAAACTTGGTCAATTTTCAATCAGTTTTTGGTCAATTTTGGGTAGGATTTTTGGGCAATTTTGGTCGATTGGAGCAGTGACTTGAAATAACTCACTAGTGGTAAATAAAATGCCCCTCAATTTGCAACGTATGTTTTTGTTCGTTGAAAAGTCGAACTTGCCTTTGTTGACGAGTCATTTTTCATTAAAAACGTCATTTTGGTGTCACATTTGGCGACATTTCTGGTGTCAAATTTATAACCACCAAAAAATTTTCAACCATTTTTTTGGCATGATTTGGGAATTCAGTTTTTAATACGATTTTTTATATTTTATAAGATGTTTGAAATTGAAGAATTTTCAATTTATACTTTCGTTATCCGGTTTTGTTTATTGAACCTCGGGTTGGGGTTTAGTGGTTTGGGATTTGCAAAAGCGTGGGATGCCAGTCAAATTACTTAACCACCCTACGTTATAATGGAACCGAGATTAGAATATGTTTTCTTATCCCCGTTCCCAGCCCAACAAAAGCTCCTACCAACCCCAACTGTGTATTTTTAAAGCTTGTTAGCCCTGTTCGACACGACCATCAAGTACACATCATTGTCCACATCATGTTTTTGAAAAAATCAACCAAAACTAGGCTATAAGTACCCAAATCGTTTATCAAAAAAAAATTCTACGATGTGAAAACATGATCTAAAAAGCTGGTGTTTCTAGTAAAGAATTGAATGAGCGGAGTGCGCACGTTGAAAAATTGAAATTTCACATGGGAGTAGCTATTAACACTCAAAATGCATGTCGTAATGATGAATTGTATCGATTGCACTTATGTTTCTTGTTATTTCTCATTTGAGTCCTTTTTATAACAAGGGTTCTATGCCAGGTTTTGAACTTTTTCCTAGTTTTTTTCCATAAAGAACACTTTAAATACAAATGTAAAGTGTTTTGCATGCTCACATTAATCTGTTCTTGTCGAACACGATCTAAAAATATACAATTTCCAGTATCCCAAGCTACCAAAAGGTCTCAGGGGCCACCATGTTGGATATCACGTGGTTTGGCCTTTTAACCAATGTTTTTTGAATTTTTAAACATGGTCCTTAATCGTTGATAGTTCCGAATTTCGAAGGGAGGGGGTTGTCGTGACACTTTTGTGATTGGTAAATCAGATATGTCAAAGTGTCCTATTATTAAGGAGATATATAATAGAGTTTATACAATAGTAATTGAAGTTTTAGATTTGATTTGATCCGGTTTTCATAACGTGAGTTACCAGAAAATTTTTTATTCGGTAATAAAAGCTGTTGGGCTCTTCTTGAATGGCTTCTTAAACGACTAAGATGATATCAAATGGTCTCCTAAGCGATGTAAATTAAGTTATGCATCAGGCGATGGCAGAGTATATGATATGGCCAATACCATGAGTATATAACCGCCGCGCTAATCCAACGCACACGCGGTGTAAATTACCGCGATAATTTGTATTATCAATACTGCTATCAATATTTCTAAAAGCTCCCTAATATAAGTCTACACACTTGTCTAGACAAATAAATTGCCGTTTAAATTATATGTCCAGCATTCTGGGTTGAGTTAATACCACTCGAAAAGTAAACTTTGTTCGACTAAAATGAACCTCGGACCGAAAACGCTACAAATTGGTTTTAATAAAAAACTTAGTTTTCTTATATTGTTCATATTGATGAATACGCATGAAAACGTATAAGAATTTAAATGTTTGACATGTTGTCCTAGCTCGAAATAACCAATATACAAATTGCAATGAATGAACGACCTTATCGATACGTGCTGAAAACCAAATCTGTAGTACTACGTTAATCTATGCTACCGCGTGGGACTGTTTTTGTGATAAGCAAGTAGAAACGGATCATAAAAATGATTTTGAATTTAAAAATGAATTGAACTTCATAAATCGACGAGCCTGGGAAAATTCAAAATCATGATGTGGATTTGGATCAAGTTTATTTTTACTCGATTCGGTCAAAGAACTGGGCTTTAACTGTTGCGACAGCGCGCGCGTCTATATTTTGAATTAATTGAACGATTTGAGACCTTTGAACTAACGAAGCAAATAGTCGTGACTAAACTATTTCTAGTCGTCAAATCGTTAATTCTATCGTAAACTTACGTTCTGACCGTTTCCTAGGATGAGTAGACCCCCTCATTAATGTTTGTTTGATATTTTCTATATATTCAAATGCTAGTCAGAACTATTTTTTGAACAATGATGTCTACGGACATGCACATTCCAAAGAGTATAATTCATAAAAAGGTCAGCTTTTATGTCGATAGAAAATAAGTGAAGAATTCTGTTTAAAATTCCTATAGACAGACGGGATCTGTTTTATCTTTATTTATGTTTAACTGGATTTAGATATTCGATAGTTCACTTTTATTTCTAGAAACATAAGGCTCAAGGGTTATATCAGAAACTAAAGACCGATATCGTTGTTGAATACAAGTGATAAAAGACATCAGCAAGTCTGTCAAAAATGAAGACATGAAGGTCGTCTTCGGAGTAACTTGAAGCTGGGAAAATGTCAAGACTTTTACTGCTGTTTCATTCAAAAACTTAACGGCTAAAATCAAGCAGTTTCCTTCCGGTTTCTCACTTATCATAATCATAAATATTCTCAAATGGTTAATGTCATGATAAGGTTCTTGGATTTATAGTTTACTGTGTCTGTTGATGCGTCAACGGTAGTATTCACGTTGATTTTTGGCATTTTTGAAATTTGATATTTGAATATCGGCTTCGAAATACGTTCATGTCCGCTGGACTTGGCCGCGAGTGATTAACATAATTTTAAGATGGGGGCGGCAGAACATGGAAATACATTCCCTGCATTGAGCGGTGAACGCTCATCGGACGGCAATTTTATCATATTTGTCCACAGAACGTTTCTGTCTGTTATCCTTGATGATATTTAGCACGATGCAATTTTTGATTTTTCAATTGAAAATTTTGTAAAAAATATATTTTTCTTCCGATTCAATTTTAAACCTTCCGTTTTGATTTTTTCAGAATGTTTTTTAAATTATTACTTACATCGAGAGACACAATCAACAAAGTTGAAAAGTGCCAAGATTGAAACGAGTCTCATTTGAACCATTTTAAGGAATTCGTTTTTTAGTCTCTCGGTTTCGCTAAAACAATTTGTAATGTTTGGCTGATGTTTTCAAGCACACACGCTCATCGATGGATCACATCGCGAGGGATGATGATGAAGCGCGCGGAGGACTCGGCAGGGGACAGTTATTGATGGCGTCCAAGAGACTGATTTTTATCGAGGAAAAGGGAAAAATTATAGAAAGTTTATAATTGAAATATGCATGAATAACTTAATTACAGGCGATTTTTCGGAATCGGAACAATGGCATCTCACTAATTTAGTGTCTATTTTTAGAATCAAGAATATCAAGAATTCTGAATGCATTTGAAGGCCTCAAATATCATTTAATAATAAACCAAATATACGATCGTTCAGTTTTTATCAATGAGGCATTGACAATGACCATCATAGCCCGATGATACAGAGCCTCTGATTCAGTTGCAGAATTAAGAAAATCTAAATCTTGATCTTAAATCAATCTAAAGTAATCTCTAAGATATATTTTGTCGATGCTAATCGATATACACTATTTAAATGCATAATACAGCCCATGTAACATGGGTCAATAAATAATAATTTCTGGCTGTAAAACCATCCGTAAGCTTTGCTGTCGTGTCACAGTGACCTTAAGATCCACGAGAACATATCTTGCTGACCATTCAGGGGATAAGAATTAATCAAACAAGCATTTCATCATGTTAAATCCAAGGACAGGGCGGCTGGTGCATTGCAAAATATTTTATTTTTACAATACAAAAGTTTGATCCCTTTCATGTAACGTTTTCGAATTCAGATTCAATCGAATTCAGTAACATTTTGATATCCAATAAAGTTATCAAAATACTGTGATATTACAATACAGTAATTTATTTTCAATTAAACTGTAAGATGGACAGTTATTTAGAAAATGCTACAGTTGGTTGCATAAGATGCTAATGCAATCGATTATTTCTTACAGTGTTACATGACAGCCCACATTATTTCTGAAATTCTTTTCAAATAGAAACATGAAAAGTCCCCAAGCAGTTAATTGCATTATGTAAACGAATAATTCCATGCATATTACGGCCTCATCCAATGATCGAACTTGACAATCTAGTAAATTCACCCTGTTATTTGATTTTTTCACACCTGGGAACTTCTAAAATAAAGATTTCAAAATTAAAATTTTTACAAACGCATTGTGGTTCAATACACCTCATTTTGGCTTATTTTAATGTTTTTGTAAGTAACTTTTTCCGACGAGTCGTAGCACGAGAAGCTTTTTCCAGCTTATTTTTGATCTCACGCTAACTTTTGAATATTTTTTGTTTTTGCAGATCGGTTTCGATTAAGCCACCGGACATGCCATTTTGAGTAA